>JASVER010000010.1:16826480-17034053 GCA_030449065.1 Oceanodroma leucorhoa
ACAAAGGGACGGCGGCGGTCGGGCGTCGCCGCCGCTCAAGACGCCGCGCCGGCCACCGGGGCGATGCTCCCCTCGGCCGGGGAAGCGGCGGCGGGCCCCGCGCAGCACGGCCGTGCCCGCACGCCAGGGACGGGGCGCGGAGGTGGGCGGCCCCGGGGTCGGCGAGGCCGCCAGACAGCGCCCACCTCAGGGCGCAGCGCCCGCAGCCCCCGCCCCACCGCCCCGCACGGTCAGCCCGCCCCGGCCCCTCCCCGCCGGGCAGCTCCCGGCCCCTCCGCGGCGCGGCCCCCCGCCCCCCGTCCCGCCCGCCGACACTCACCTGAGGGGGCCGGCGGCCCGTTCGCGCCGTCACCAGCAGGGCGTGAGGGGAAGATGGCGGCAGGCCTCAGCGCCGGGGCGGGCCCGGGCCCGGTGTCGGGGTCTGGCTCCCGCTCCGCTCCGCTCCGCGCTGCGGCTGCCACTCGCCCTCCCCGCTGACTGCCCGGCGGCGCGGCGGCCCAGGACCCTCCCGCGCCGGGGCGGGGTGCCCGCGCCGCTGCCTGAGTGGAAAGCGAGAGGGGGCGGGGCGGGGCCGGCCCGGCTGGGCGTCGCCCGCGCCGCGGGGGCGGGAGGGACAGATGGTGGCGGCCGCCGGGCGGGGCGGGGCCCGCTTTGTTAGCCTGCAGCTGCCAGCCCCGGCAAGCGCGGGCTCAGCGGCGTCCTCCCGCGAAACTCCGCGGCGGCTCCGGGCCTGTCCCGGGGGAGCGGCGCAGCGCTCCTCCGCCCGCTGCCTTCCCAGGCGCCTGGCGCTTCCCTCGCGGGGTCCTGCCTCGGTGGGCAGGGAGCGGTTTTCTAGCGGGGAGGGGTGCTGTGAGAACAACTTACAAAGAATCCGGTGTCCCCGCGCAGAGGGCTGTCCCCGCGGGGCAGGCGGGCCGTGGGCCCCGGGCTCCCCTCCTCAGGCCTGTGGGGCCGGCCTGGGCAGCCGCTCACCCCCTCCTGCCCCGTGAAAACTGTCACCGAGCCGCTGGGTCCGCGGGCGCTGTTATCTCACGGCTCAGACGCCGCCTGAGGTACCCCAAAAAATGACATAAATGCAGAGCAGATGCACTTTCTTCCCCTTTTGATTGGCATCGCCAGCCTGCCATCACGCTCTGCCACCACCGTATTTCCTTTGCTCATGCGGCRGAGGCTTATGGCTTGTTGGCAACACCTTTCATTACTGCGTGAGGTGCTGCCACATTTCAGGCCAGCCTTGGATTTCTTTAGCGTGTTTTTGCTGTTTTCTGCTTCTTGAGACAGTTGAAAAAAGAATGCATTCTTCACAGAAATCATGTATATAGGTTGTGCACATATTTTATGAAGATGTATTTATATATAATTTGACATTTGGTTACATTAATGCATTTTTGTAATTGTCAAGATTATGGCATCTAAGAATTATCATGGTGAACAGTTAATAAGCTTTCTCTGTGTTTAAATATAGCTGGGAGATGAGATATGGTAAAGCATGTTAAAATGCTAGTATAGCACTTGGACAAAACCCCCGTGTGTATACCGCAGTGCATTGGCAGGCCTTGTCAAAATGGAGACAGTGACAATTTTCTGATACAGTATGTAGCAGAGACCTGATTTTTTATTTTTTATTTTTTTTAAATTATGCATGTGTGCATGTCTGACATGTATCAGAGGTCCAGGGAAGGTTGTCAGGGGTTTAACCGAAGCTGAACTGGATTCTCTGTCACACTGATGGTTAAAATTGTTAAGAACCACAGTGAGTTCGAGTCTGCTTGCAAACTGTTTTGCTGCAGATCAGCTGAAGGGCAGAGGGGAATTGTAATGTTATTCTCTCTCTCTCTTTGTGAAAAAGAATACAGAGAAATGTCCTGAGGGCGGTCCAGCGAGGAGTGCCGCCTGGCTGCACAGCAGTGACTCTGCCAGGGACGAGCAAGAAATGGAGAACTTGATGGTTCCTCCTGCGACACTCAAGTCCCAGCATCGCATCCCAGGAAGCTCGATTCACTAGTAAAACACCGAATCCTTCCATTTACTTATAAAGCTATCACTTGTTGCTTAGTTGCGTTTGGAGGCACTGATTAATAGAAAATGTAATTATAGAAATGAAACTGTTTCCCAATACATATGATATAATAGAGATGATAAATCAGAGGGAGTGCGGAAAAACAAGATGACTTCAATTGTCTAAACAAAGCTGTATGCATAACTTCGCTGAACATACACTTGGATAAGAGAAGTCCGTTTTAAACTTTGTTTAATCTACAAAACACTAGGTAAACACACATATGCTTTTATATTTAATCTTGATTTCGCAGTGGTGTTACTGTGGTTTACCTATCTTTTGTGCAAGAGCTTTTTTTTCAGTGGAGGTCCTGAGATCAAATCTGTGAGACTGTATCTCTGGAGGGCAAGAGTTTCTGGATGAAAGGAAGGTAAAGCTTCTCCCCAGTTATAGACCCGAAAGGAAGAGTAAATTCTGAATTTAAAATTATTCTGGATCCTGTTCAGAATGTCGTGCCTTTCACAAGGAAGTAGCACATTCCTRTAGTCTGGAAAGAAATTTCAAGAACCAAGTATCCATCCTCAGGAAGAATAGGTAGCATTACTTGATGCACCTGCTTTGGAAGGCAATCATACTATTCTTAAATACTTAGTGAGGATACATAGTCGCATCCTATCAGAAAAGGGCAGGTGGAAGACCCTGTTCTCTGGTTATTGATAACATTTTACTTGGGCATAGAAACATGTCTTTGGGATGGTTTCGGCTTGCTTTGAACTCCCTAGTCATTATTGCAAAGAAGGTAACTCCCATGAACAGCAAAGCTGTTGGGTGTGGGTTTTAGAGAGCTTGAAAATCAGGATTAGTAGAGGAGGAGTTCTGCATTGCCTAGTGACAAGACAGGGCACTGCCGTCTGTTCTTGGAATGCTTCAGAAAAGAAAATAGTAATTGTGCGACTATTGTACAGGTGTTGCAGGTGGCCGCAGACAATGTCAGCAGGGATGGATACATTCTTAGAATTATTCCCCAGTGCTAACCTTGCACAAGATCTGCCAGTGGAGTCCAGCAGTTAGTGCAAAGCATCTTTGTGTTGTCATCATAAAAATAGGCCAATTCCCTGATTTTTAGTCATTATAACAGAGCCATTCAACTCTTTACATTTTATATTATGTTTACATGATCTTGTAAAAAGTTGCAAAAAAAATTCCGTTTAAAACTTCACTACTTTTCACTCATTTCAAGAAAGAATTTTCAGAACTTTGAGGTGACAATTCAGCAAAATTCTTGCATAATCTATAGGAGAATTGTTTACGTCAGCATCATAGCTCCAGTTTCAGGTAGCTTAAACAAGAAAAATACTGAGCCAAAGTATAATCTGGCTTCAGGTAATTTAAATAATTGCAGGCTTGTGGGGCCTTGCCAGGTCTTGTTATGCAGACATTCAGATCAGTGATGATGTAGAAAGGATAAGACAGAGCTGCCTTGATGGAAAGCTTCGTATTAGCTTTTAGTYTTTCTGCAAAGCTCCATTAACAGATTAACAGTGACATAAAAACGCCTATAGATTTTACTTTTTATGTTTCCATAAAGTTCACATACCATTAACTGAAAACTTAAACACATCTCACGTGAAAAAATTTTCAGTATCTTGCTTAACAAATTTGTCAATGGATAATCAATTACTTACCCCTAAGTATTTTATACATCCAGTTGTTAGTCATGTTGAATAAGAGTCTGAAGAAAGTTCTAAATAACATTTTTCAGTGGAATGCTTAATTCTTTTCTACTGTTTTCTGTCCTTTCTTGAAATTCTAGTTGTTACTACCTTTTCTGATCAGAGGTGGTTCTGTCTAGCATCCATCAGTGTTACCCTTGAATTCTGAAATTTGGTAAAAAGCCTGGTGTTAAGAACTCCATCTCCCAAAGAGTTTGTACTCAGCTCTTAAATGTATATGTTGTATATTGCTTCTCTGCCTCTTACGAAGACTAGTAGTTCCGACTGTAAAACAGACAAGGTAGCTGCTTTTTTTTCTTGCTAGAAGGAAATAAGCTGGAGTAACTTCACTACCATATTTAACTCTTTGCTGTGGTTGTCTAAATAAAGTGTGTGTCTTTTTCCACCTGTAAGCAAGTAAGTCTGAAAGTGTATGTGCATTTATGTGTATGCATACACAAACACACTTCACATCTTTTTTCCTAAATGGAATAGCTTGCTTTTAAAAACAAATGGCTTATAAATGAACAAAGATGCTGTGCATGTTAAAAATACTGACTTTTTTCCTGCCATCTAGACCTGGAATAAGATAATTTGTGTGGGTTTTTTTGTTGTTTGTTGTTGGTTTTTATTTTTTTAATTAATTAGAAAATATAAAAGTAGATGTAAGGGGCTGTGGCTGTCAAGATAGATCTTTATAGCCACAATTCTTCAAACTGCTTATTCAGCTCATTAAATTAGTAACAAGGCAGCAAAGAAATGCTAATTTGCCATTTGAAAAGATAAAAGGTTTAGCCTTTACAAAGCTGTGTCTGTCTTTATTTATTGAAGTTGTTGGAAAAAAGACATCTGACATCTACACCTGATCAGTACAGCTGGATTTGAGAAACAGAGCTATTTTTTACATCACGTTTGTGTGGTGATTGATCCAAAAGCTTAGGTTCCGAGTGTAACTGGGACGATTACTCTGCAGTTGGTGATATCAAATCTCTGCACTGGATCCCACAGCAGTACAAATTCTGATTCACAAATTCTGTACGAATTCAGACGCATAGTACAGTCAGATTCTGTCAAATTAACCAGGGCGTGATCTAAAGTTTCTCAAGTATGGCGTTACTTGCTGAAGGATAGAGAAAATGAAGYCTGTTCTAAAGCCTGTCTGGACAAAGGCTGTTTTTAGATTAGAATTTTGAGCTGGGCTCGCCACTGAAAAAATAGCTTTACTGGGTGCAACTCAGTGTTTGTGTTCCAACATAATTCCTTGCTTGTGTCAGCCTGTTTGTGATGCCGTACAGGGAACTGATTGAGCCAGCTGAAAAGTAACCAGTTTTAGGGGGAGGAGGGGAGGCTATTCATTTTCATCCACATTAGTTTTCAATTCAGTACTAAAAGCTTTACTATCAGATTTCCTGTATTCTTGAAGCTGCCCTTTGAATAGCTCTGAAATTTAGAGATTCTTTATCTGCGTAAGTTAGCCCCACAATTCAGTCTGCCTGTTGACAGTGCAGTGATGTCGTGTCCCTTTTCGGCAAGTCCTTGCGCTTGCTCTGCAACCCAGCAGGACCACACAAAACCCCCCAAAAGGCATGATTGGGACTGGAAAAAATTGCTAATTCACAAATCTGGAAGAGACACCTTATTTTTTGGATACTATTTCTGTTCAAGATTATACCACTAACAAGTTATTTCACTAGAAGTCATATTCTTTATTAGCTTTCTTGATGAAGATAAGACTTCAGTTCATCTTGAAAACCTTCCCATCTGAAGCAATCCTATTACACCAACCAGTAAGCTTCTGTGGTTTTGGAACAATGGAAGCTAACCAGAGTACAGGAGTTTATCATTTGACTTGCAATTGTGAAACTCGCTTCTGAAGAGAACAGGGTGACACCATGTTGGCCTCAAGAATAAAATGAGAGGCTAATTCTTCAATAGCCTCCCTCTGATAACATCAGAAAGCTAAATTATACATGAAAGTAAGACAAACAATGGGGAACAAAAGGAGAAATAAAAATGGTGCATATTTCCTACAATTTCTATGTTGCTGAAATACAAGAAGAAACAAGATTTAAACATTAATGTGAACTTTTTATAGTTTCAGTTTATATTTAGATGTAAGCAAGAAAACAAAAAATGTACTTTTGGTGCCATGCTTTTATTTAAATGAAAGGAAAAAAACTACACTGTACCACATAAGTAGCAATGACAATATTTTACAGCACAGCATTTGAAAAAATATGGAAGCTATGCTCCATAGAAGTGGACAAGCACACAATACACTGTACATTTTTCAACAGTGCCCATTAAATCATAATTAAATAGCTGAATTTGGCTTTAAACAGCCAAATAATAAAAACTAACAGTCATACTAACATTAAAAAAAAAAAAAAAAAAAAGATTTCAGTAGCTATTATGACTGTTAGAATATGAAATCTTGCTCCAAAAACTAAGACAAGAGTTTGGCAATTCAGTCGTAGCAACAATAATAATACCCCTGATGAAAGCACCAGTGTGTTCTGAAAAGGTCAGTGATAAATACTGGCCTTTATGGAAAGCTTCCTTTTTTTTCTTTTTTTTTTCTTTTTTTTTTTTTCTTTTTTTAAACATGATCCCAACCAAAGATCCACTGTAATTAGAAAATTTGCAGGCTTAAAAAGGAAAAGCGTATCTAGCTTTACTTTTCCTGTATTAAGTAAAACTTTATACTGCGAGCAATGAAATTTTCAACTGCATTATTCACATTCTACTTTTTGACATTGCACAAATCTGTAACCTGTTGACAAATGTAAATTTCATAATACATTCAGATATATTTAAAATGACTCAAAAGAACTCCTGTCATGTATTTAAGCTCACTTTGATTAGATTGATGCGTGTATCTTTATGGTGTTGCAAATCTTCAGTTAAATCATAGTACAGATTTTAAAAATACAAAGCCTCCCATGATAAAACTTCTTTTGAAGTTATTCACCATATGTGTATCAGTTAATTCCAACCTCCTGGTTTCTTGAATCACTGTATATTATACACAGTTTCATACTGTTATTCAAGGTGTTCCTACAATGGTATTCGTAGGAACTGTCTAACAGGCAGAATGTGCAAACCCTCTTTCCCCTTTTTTAATATTATTTATAACCTATATACACAATATGTATACACTTGAAATATGAGAGTTACATATCCTGGTGATATACATGCAAACAGTAGGAATCAGCTAACCACCAATAGCTTTGAGCCACATACATATTAAACATGTATTTTAAAGTGGTTTTTTTTCTTTTTTTACAGTTTTAACAAATATACATAAATATAAGAACATAAATTACAGTAAAACTGACAGCATTTTTGAGAAAATGTTTATAACCCAGATGCATTGATGCCTAAGGCCTTATAATAATTTAAAAAAAAAGTACTGTTCTAAACTGCTTAATGACATCTCATTCCTGTGCATCTTTTATATAAGTAAATGAGCACATCATAGTAGTGAGGCATAGTTTCTCTCAAAGCAGTTTAATGAGAGAAATATGAACATAGTTTTAGTCTCCCCATGAAACAGAATGGACTACATACTTATAGCACAATACTGTCTTATGTTAATGTAGTTGTCACAACACTGAAACAGAACAGAATCACAAATCATTCAAGTCTTTTCCTGAGAATGAGATTTTTTTCCCCCAACAAATCCTCTGGTGTACATTATCAAAATAGCCACAGATTTAGGGGAGGCTTCAAGTTTGTAGTGTTTTTTTTTTTTTTTTTTCAGAACAGTGCTATGTTAAAAGCAAATTATAAGAGAAACAAACACTGAAACGGAATAGTGATCTACAAAATAATCAAACACTGTTTTGAAATAAAATGCAGCCCTTTATAAATAACACTGAAATAGGCCTAGAGTTAGCTTTTGTAAATGGTCATATTATAAATTTATTGAAATGTCATTTAGGCTTTTTTGCCATATGTATTTAAAATCGCTAAGTGTCACAAGACATCATCTGTTGATTGTGTCAAGAAAACAATTTACTAAGACACACTGAAAATTCTTATCAGATGTCTACTCCCTAGAAAAAAAATCTTGATTTAAGTCTGAGCTGGCAGATCTGAAGGCAGGAAGAACAGACAGTGGCCAGGATCTTAAAATCAATGGGAATTAGATACACAACTTCTGAAAGATCTGTGACTTAGTGAATTCTGTGATTCTTCTAAATATTTTTAGTGTTCTGTCAGGCAAACATCAGGGACCTAGTTCTGAATGTTTCACAAGTTCCTATTCCTTCCTTGGAGAAGCAGTACCTGACCGTGTGCTCGCTCTTCATCTGGAACAATGCAAAATAATGCACATTTGCTTAAACTGTTTTAGAGGTCTACCAAATCTTTTGACTTTGCATTTTAATGGTATTATGAATATGCACACGGTCAGTCATTACATCTCAGATGGTAACTTGCTGAAACAGGAATAATTGCATCACCTAACTATACCCYGAGTTGTTAAATAATTCATTTGAAGGAAATTTCAAGCAGTTCAAAGGTTTTTCCTTTACTGTTTAGTCTATAAGCAAATCAGTATTATTTAATTGAAAAAGAATTATAAATACTCAGGGGAATTAACCTTGACTTTGTTACAGCACACAGTAAGAATCTGGCAGAACAGACCCATTCAGCTGTTCTTCGGTGACATACAATTTATCATTTAGTCTTTACTGTAAGTCAGTATGCAAAGTTCAATGGTATTGACAATATTAAGAAGTACGTCTTTAGTGAAAGAAAAAAATATTTCAAGACAAGCACAAATACAAACATGTAAGGCAACAGATGTAAAAAAATGTAGTTTGAGTCACTAAAGAGGAACATTCAGTGCTTCAGTGTATTTAATCAAAATACAGAGCAAATAGACTCTATATATTGTATTAGCACATACAAATCTCCATACAAGTCAAACATTTCCGTCATCACTCATAATTATTTACCTAAGCGATAATCTTCTGCACTCCTAAACACTGTGTTTACATTCCAGTTGGACATGATAATAGAACTTGGTGTCCAGTTTTAAGTTCTAAGAGTCCTGTTGGCAACTAGAAATCTATTTCCTATAGGCAGTAAAGATGAAGTGCAAGTTTATCATAATTGTCTGAAGCAAATTTTTTCCCATCTACTATGCCTTGGTGGGTAAAAGTTTCTTAGGAGTTACTGGTCTCTTGGTTTGCCACAAATGGCTGTGAATGGTAATTGCATCAACACTGGCAGACAAAGTTTTAGCAGGTATATGGCTAAATTGCTTCCTGTCAGAGTTGTATTTATACAGTCCCTCTATCATTTTCTTTGTGATAGATTTGGGACCTATTCCCGTTAATTTATTGATTTCTTCAGTATCAGGGCAGTATGTATACAGAGATCTGAACTGGCAGCCTGAATCCCGGAACAGGATTAAGAAATTATTGGCATCGGATTTTTCCATCTCCTTTAAAAGAAAGAAAGAAAAAGATTCACAATATGAATTTTGCATTGTAGTTAGAAAACATTCAAAATCATTGGATTGTCATTTTGAATTTTTTTTCTACCAGAGCTGAAACTTATGTCTAACTCTGTCCACTAAAAGACCTTATTTTCAATCGTTAGAATTTTCTATGCTTCACCTATCTGAATTTTGGTAAGGTAGCAAAACCTTATTTACTTAGACAATTTCAGCTATCCTTGTTTAGTTATACCTCAAGAACAGACGTCCTAACAAATTTTTTGTAGAACAAATCAAAATTCTTTGATCCATTTCATCAAGCAGGTGTAATAGTTGCAAGTTTGGGAACAGAAAATTTACGTATGTCTAGATGCGCCTGAAAGATCCTCCAGTGCTGAAATGGGGTTTCAGTGATCCCTAAATCCATTCAAGTTTGGTCAAACCATAAAGTTAGTTGAAGTGTATTAAGCAAAGGTTCTTTATTAGCCGAATCTTCAGATCCTTATTCCACCCAACAGAACTTCTATGGGACCTGTGCCCTGGACATGTGCCCTGAACATGTACAGCTTCTACCAAGTGACATATGCTGCATCCTAGAGTTAAGCATGGCCTTTTTACAGCTGTTCTTTCCTGGGATTTCTGGGGGTTATTATGCTCCCAGTTACTTGAACTGAAAGAGGCTGTCTTGATTTCTCACTTGTTATTTCCAAGAAGTAGCTGGAAAGACAGAGAAGGCAGCATCTAGACATGAATGCAGAAGAATTACTAAGAGAAGAAAAATTTATTCCAGGAAAGGAATTAAATCCAGATTCCAAGTACCTGTGTTCTTTCATTTATTTATTCTGTCAAATTTGTCACAGTTGGTGAATTGTGCCAACCTTCAGACTCCGTGTTACTCCTTTTGCATGGAAACACACTGGACCCTGAGTTTTCACCCTTACAATATTTGTGCATCTTAGAAAGGTTTGTACCAGCATAAAAGAAAAGGCTGGAAGGCACCTTTCTGTAGTAGAAAGTCCTGAATTTGCCCTACTGCTTGGAAACTGGAGAAAAGCCCAGGAGGGATGTATTTCAGTTCTTTCTGTTCATGGGAGAGCTGTGCCTTAGTTCTAAAGGTCCCAATCCGAGGATCTGTATGTATAAGACGGATATTTTTCATGTTACAGAAAACAGGTTTGTAAGCAAATTATGGAAGTCCACATATTGAAGTTCCCACATTAAACAAGCAGTAACTATTAATTAACATGTCAATTAATTCAGCTTCCTGTGCCGCATGTACAATGCAACAGCTATTGTTTCTACAGTACTAGAAAACCTTTCTGTCTACACAGCAAGTCACAGAAGTTAGTCAAGCCTTTCACTAAGCACTGGCATAACCTGAGAAGGTTCCTTTCAGTATTTGCATTTATACTTCAGTGTCTTCCTAACGCCTGACTGTGGTTTGACTTAGGTGTTTATGCTTTTAGGGGAAAGATACCCTTACCTCCAGAATCTTCTTCTTTTGACCTTCATTTACTTTTCCAGCCAAGCAGCAATGTGCCAGCGCATTCTGAATTATATACTTATTGGATTTAGCACTGGGTTCTTTGAAGAGCTTTGGTCCTATGGAGGAGGAATGACAAATGAGTTAATCAATAAGCCAACAAAGAGTTTCTTTGGCATGCATAAAAACACAAATCCAGGAATAAAACAGAATTAGGCTAGAGACCAYGAATTTCACAAAGAAGTAAAATGTCGTTCTTTCAGCTGTTACTGAATTTGCTTACAAATGTGTCTTTCATTATTAAATTATTATTATTGGCAGTCTTGGTAAATATATTTTCTCTCAGAGGACCTTTTCTATGAACAACAAGACGTTTTGCATTTTCTAACTAACATTTCAGTTGTCCAGGAGGGAGCAAATTCTTTCTTTTCCTTCACCTACACCTGTGATTTCAAGGGTGAGAGGTATAACAATGAAGCTGATGCAGCGCTTAGAGTAACTGTAGCCTGTCCACCTTGGAATTCCAGAAACATTTTAACCAAAACCAGGGATAAAAGATCTGGCCTGACACTTGTCAGGTTATTCTGTCTGTAAAACGACTTGATTCATCTGGTTGAAGGAGAAATCTCTTTTCTTTTAATTTCTGAAATATATGCATACTTGTATCAAGACCATTTGAAAAAACCAACATGTAAGTACCAATTCCGAGTTAGAAAGGAACATACAAGCAATTACCAATTAAGTTTAAGATTAAATCTTAGTTTGTCTATGCTTTGGGGAAAAAAAGCCTAGAATCAACAAAAAAAAGCTGTATGAAATCTGACTGACAGTAAAGGTATTAAAACATGTGAAAAAAGTCTTCTGTTCAGTTCCTAGGAACTGTATATTCCTTCATTTAAAAATAAGTTCTACATAATAATAATTACAAGACTTCTTCAGCACTATGGGTCTTCATGAGAAAACTCAGCAAGACCACCCAAGCAAAGTCTCGCTATCCCTCCTGTAATTTAATTTGACATGCATGTGGCACAAACTGACTGAAGTTTCATGATTTAAAAACAGGTAAGTACTTTCTGATTTTCAGAATGATTTCAGGCTGATTTTCAGCCTTTCCAGACTGCAGTCATTTCAGCAGAAAGGAGATAATATTATTTTCAAAACAAACATTTGCCAGCACAGACAGAGCCATGCAGGCCCATCAATCAAACCTGATCTCCGTAAAAGTTTATCAAAAATACCTAATGTTATTTTACTCTTTACCAAAGTGATATTAGGTGGGCAAAATGGAACTTTTATACTCCTGATGATGCAATGTCTTTGCGCTATCACATGGATATATATTTGGAGAAAAGGGATGAAGATACCATTATTATTTGATTCATAATATAATAAAGAATTAGAAGTCAGATCGTAAAGTTTTTAATAAACAACAAAGGATCTGTTTGGAAACAAAGGGTGCAGAACATTTAAATTCACATTACTAAGTAGATTTTTTTCCTGTTGCAATTTGGTTTTTGCTTTTTGTAACTCTATTCTAAATTGAGCGTAAATTTCAACTCTTCTTGCCTTGCTAGAGAGACTACTGAAGTGCACAGTGACCTATGAGCCCATTTGCTCTTCTGAATCTAACCGCAGTTTATTCTGGTTATCAYAAATGCTACTGAGTCAGTACTTTTATTTTGGATCCAAAATTTTAACCTTGTATTATTACAATCTATTTTAAAGGAGGTGAAAGTAGCATTTCTATGAAAGCATCCTCAATCAAGTTTTAAGAAACCAAATAAAGATAATTGAAAACTCTTCATCCATAGAACCACTAACAGCCAGGTACTTTTCTGAATATTGTTGTCACTGACCTGTGTATTCTGTAGCAGAAGCGACTGAGGAAGTTGTAGATGCGTTTTCCCAATCTTTTTCTCCATTACGACTACCACAGCGACTTGGAGATAAGAATCCTTCCACAGACTCAGACCTAAACATTAATTTTAAAATCTATTAAAAAAACTATAATGTTCAGCAGAGAAGCCTTCTAATATGAAAGGAAGGCAAACTGTATTAAGGTAGAATGCAGTGATTTGAACTGTAGACTATAAACCTAAATGCACAATATTTACAGAAGAAATTATCGGATAACTGAGTTCATGTTCTGTATGAAGTATTTTGAGTGATGCAAGAAGTTGGTATTTAGGTGAGGTGGATATTAGTAASTTTTTGGGGCTACATCTGAGGGATAGAAACCTAATATATATTGTAGGCTGGGCAATATTATTACTAAGTGGGAATCTGGGTTACTTTTACATTAGTGCTAGCAAAACAATGTTATCATATGTAGAAAACACACCAGTTCTTGATAGAATGATGAATGTGAAGTAAAAATTTAGTTCATTTATACTTATCATTACAACAATCGGCAGTGAGAACTGCTGTATTTAAGACAGCAAAACAAGTTCCTTTCTAATTGTTGTTTTCACAAGCAGTAATTTCTGGTGCTGTAATTCTTCAGGCTGTCTCTGCACTGAAATGTGAATAGTGTTGCATTTAAAGTTCTAAGCAAGATTGTAATGTTTTCTTAAATTATTACAAGATATTTAAAGTTTTTTGATTGTGGCTGCTGCAAAAGCCAGTCAAATTTTCAGCTTGGAATGAAAGGTTTTCTAAGTGAGAAGAAAGGCACTACTAGCAAAGAATAAGGAAAAAAGTGGTATTATAATAACATTTATCTGCACACCAACTTCCAGTAAAATCAGCAATAGATGAAAATTCCATTTATAATATATTCTACACCTTTTGTGATTAGCACCTGCACAAAGGAGACCTCAAAGGTATCACTGAAAGTCACTCAGTGTGATCATTAAAAGACAATTCTGATGCGAGGAAAAGCTGAAAGTACGGGTCTGGAAAGATACTGAAAATTCTTTCAACTCTGTTACTGTCATCAATTCCTACTGAATTTTATCATATTTTAAAAGTCTCAACCCCTAAATCAAATCCAAAGCCAGAGGAAGATGTACTGTTCATTACAAGCATAGTACAGCACTGTACAACTAAAACTACATAGATAGGGGTCATCTCCTGTAAAGTCTGTGTAGATAAGCAACATCAAGCCTTTTCTAACAGCTACTATAGCTGGAAGAAATTCCCCTCTCAATTAAAACTGATCATTTTTAAGAGGTGACAAGTGATGTTAGGATACTTGGATAATTTTATTAACGTTTCTTATGTAATAACCAGAAAGTCAGTTCTCAAGACATCAAGGAAATTGAAAAGTCAACTGAAACCAGCTGCAGGCATGTCAGAGTTGATGAGTGATGAATAGTGGCCATGAAAACATGACGTGATATCATAACATGCAGTACCCCTTATCAAACCCTTTTTCCTAGTTTGCCTTTCTCCCCTACTTCTTTTCTATACGAAAAAATAGTATTTCTCTGAATATAATTAATTCGTTACACAGAAATAATAATTTTCCTCTGAATTATAATATCGATTTTGTATATAAAATTAAGACTTTTCTGTTATTTTTATCTCTCTTTATTTCATTTTCAGGTGATTTTAATACAAATAAATTCTGGTGTTTGGAAAAGGCTGAAGTCCTAGTGAACATTTAATACTTCCCTGTACGACTGCTAAGGGGAAAAAGCCAGAAAAGAAGCTTCTATGTTAAAAAAATAAAAGAAGCTATGTAGCTGCACCTACCATACAGGTCTAATAAAATATCCACAAGTTGAGACTTAAATACAAGCAGGTGAATTAAAGAGSCTGTGTGAACAGTATTTTGTTTTGATCTCATTTATAGCTGCCCAACTGGTTTGCTTGGTAAAATTTGTGAGACAAATGATCATGGCTTGGTTCCCTAATGCCTGACAATGGAAACAATCAATATCTCAAAACAGGAAAACATACCTGTTCTTGAAGTACACAATATATACACGACCTCTTTAAAATTCATGCTGGTTTTACATAGCTGATTATCAAATTTTATTAAATGAAGCTGTTATTTTAGCTTTACCTTGGTGTTCTCTTGCCTGACTGCACGCTCTCATTGTCCCCTGTATTCAGCGATGCCAATGAAAGACTAGATACTGAAAAAACACGATAAAGTTGTGAACCTGGATAAAAACAAAGTTAAGGCTTATAAACCTATGCAAGTAGTAGAGTCTGTTCATTAGACCCAACACCAGCATCAGAAAGTCGGTAAGAGCTTTTATGTATGAGACCCTTAGACCCATACATGATATACCTGCATGCATATGTAGTGCACTTCATCTAAACACTTGCTGACTGCCACCTGGGATGGTCTCAGACTAAAATTTAATGTGAAGCATGGACATGGGAATATTGGCACTATGCAAATCAAAGAATGCAATCAAAGTTAATAAGTCCTCATGAAAGAAGGCTTAAGAGACTTAATTTAAAGCTTGGGATGGATTCCTGGAAGGTGTTAAGGGAATACTTTAAGTTACGCTGGAAGATGGAGGGAAGCAGCTAGAGAAAATGCAGCAGAATAACGAGGCTATACGATGCTTTAACAAAAAGGATCACTGAGCAGTCTGGTTACTTTTTTCTAATTGTAAACTGGCAATACTTCTTCCAATCATTACTGCAGTTACGTGATATCTAAAAGAATGCTAAATTGTTCCACATGATTAGTGTTGCTATGTTCATAACTATACATGCAGTAGGTAAGTGAGCAAAATAGAACAAGACATGAAATATAAAAGTAACTTTTTTATTTTAATTTTGTCTTTATTAAGCGGGAGTTTAAGTACTCTTACCTTATAATCACCATTTTATTTATCGATCTCTTATCTCCCAACTTTTATTCATTCTTAGCTCTACAGATGCAAGAAGATATTAGTGAAGAATACATGGGTGTGTATGAAACTTGCAGCACATGTCGGTGCTTCCACTGAGTTTTCATAGTTAACCTTTTTGTTTGTTGATATATACATGCATGCATAGCAGGTAAGCAACACTCATCTTTTCATTTCTATTGGCAAATTTTGCTTTCCAGTTTGGTCACGTGCAGCTTCAATTTGGCACAAGACACTAATAAATGCATGTGCTTGTTAGTACCAAAAATCAAGCTGGTGTTTTAGCATGAACAGACTCTGTTTTCCACATGAACATTTGTTACCTGGTGGACCTTTGATTGGCGTCTTAGGTGATTCAATATGATCCCTATGAATAGATTTTGGACGTGGCTTTTTTTGTTTGATTGAGAGAGAACGTGGCTTTATGACAGTATCCATTTCTTCCATCAGCTTTAGTTGTTTCCTTCTCATATATTCCTGCTTAATAAATTCTCGCCGTGCTCGTTCATCCTCCTTCTTCTGACGTTCTTCTTCTGTTTTGCGTCTAAAAAAATTATCAAATAAATTCAGCAGTAGAAATCTTCCAAATTAACAGCTTTAGCTAGCACAGTGAGGACTACACAGGCATCAGATTTTTGGAACTTTAGAGCTCTCAGACGTCAGTAAGAGGAACTTGCTTTTTTTATAATTTTCAGACAGTTTAAACTTTTTGGGATACTGTTACTAGTAAAATCAAAATCATATTTATTAGCTTGAGTGCTGTAACTGAGTGAGCATTGTGCATTTGTGCAGAAAGAAGCACAAATACACTCTCCCTCAGAATATAAAGTGCAGGGCAGGGTAGGGCTCTGAGGAGCTTCACTCAGGCCAGCAGGCGCATATGCTGAGTCTGAGCCACAGACTGATGCCACCTGCTCATTTTGCAGGACCAGCTGGCATGTGTCTTCAGCTGGGCTCCTCAGCACATCTGGCTCTAGAATTAAGTATCTTGGATATTAAGATGCAATTTTTCGACATGGAAGTTACACTTTTAACTAAACCAGACATTTTTACATTCATTGTTACTGATAATTTGGATCAGGACATGTAATTTTACCTTGTCTCTTCCTTCTTATGTTCTAGTTCTGCTTCCAGCTGCTGCTTTCGAAGCAGAGTCTCTCTTTCCCTTCTCAAACGCTTCTCCAATAATGCTGCTCGTTTCATTGCCATATCATTTTCTGCCTTTTGATCATCCTAGCAGCAACAGTATTTGAAGGAAAAAGACCCAAAAATATTAAGATCTCTGAATTCAGTGACTGATTTTGCCAAGTCATTAAACACTTAATTCTGTACACGGGGTTGCAATATCCTAATATACTTTTGCAGTATTTGAAATAAGTTTATTTTAAAAGATTTTTCTTAAGACTACTAAAAACTTTTCATAAAGGAATTTTTCCTTCCTAAGTCAAACATAAAATTCAACACCGATATGAGAAAACTTGCTAAGTGAAATATTTTTGTTTAGAGTCAGATCCCACACTGCATAARCTTCTGTATTCAGCTTCGGAAGATTCTACATGTATGGAGATGAAGGTAATTTATCACAAAAAGCAGTAACTATGCAGCATATAGAAGCAACTTTTGCTGATCAAGCCAGATGTTTTGTTAGAACTGAGGAATGCTTCCAGACAAGCAAGGCGCATCTCAGATACGTGATACGAGATTTTGGGCTATTCCAAGATGGAAATTCAAAATCTTGATGGCTTTCAGTATACAGACCACTCTCTTACAATGTGCATTATAGTTAAAAGCCTGTCTGAATGTAGCTCTTTAATAAGACAACACGGAGTGCTCCCAAATCCCAACTTCAAAAGGGAGTCTCCGAAGACTATACTTCCTTAGCCAGCCAAGAGAGGGAAAAAGGCTCTCCAAAGTGCAACTTAGAGACATTCAACATTTTAAAAAATGCAGACTGTTATGTACTTCAAAAACTTTTAGTTAAATTTGGGGGTGGGATGGGAAAGTGAGGGTGAGATGTGAGCATGTTTAATCAAGGTCACCAAAGCTTATGTTAAAAATAAATCTACATTCAGCATGCATCTTCCTCACCAAAAATCCAAGCACTCTTCCACAACTATGAATGGAAAGGGATACTCTGGCATGCTCAGAACTGCAGTATGGTAGAATCTCACCACTCTTATGATGCCAAATTAATCATCAAGTGCAAAATATATTTTTGTACGTTTAGAGTTGCAGAACCACCTACTTTGACTTCAATTGAAATTCATCACTGAAATCCATAGCTGAATTCAGAAGTTTCTTTTCAAAGGAAGCTTAATAGCAGACATACACATCCCCTAGTTCTCTTACCTTAAAAAAGAATCCACAACACACTTTCTGGTCATCCTCAAATTGTTCTCTATCACTCTCACCTTCATATTTTTCAACAGACAATTCAGTTTTTTCTGGTGGCTTCAAATCTGATAGGGAAACTTCAATTAAGTTAGCTGTTTTGGGAGCTGGTGTTGGTAAAATTGGTTGGCTTAGCTGATCTTCATTTGGGGTGAGGCAGACAGTTTCTGTGATAGGCTGAGATAATACTTCAGAAACATTAGATTCAATAGGCTTAATCTCCTTTTCCTCCAACTTCTGTTCACACTGTTTCAGCAGTTTTGGTCCTTCTTCTTTTGCTACTTCTTCCATAGGCTTGACTTCCTTCAAAAGATTTCCCCTTAACTGAGGTTCACCTATATGTTCACCATCATCTCCAAAGCAAACAAATGATCTAGTCTGAATAGGAACCTGACTTGGAGAAAATCTCCTCAAACGGGGAAGACTATCCACAGACCGCGGGGCAGTCAAGGTACGATTTAGAGGTGTTATTTTCAGTTCATTTGGCCTAGGAGTCCTTTGCATTTTAATGTGAAAAGAAGCATTCTTCCTGTTGGAAGACTGTGGAGATTGATGGGTAGAGCGAGGAGATTCCTGTGAGAAAGGTGCAATGGGAGATGGAATTCCCATTTGCCTTGATGAAGACTTAAAGTCGCGAATCTGCTTCTGAGGAGAAGGCTGAGGAGGAGAAATAACCCAAGCCTGTTGCTCTCTCATCTGCATCAACATCTCCTGTTGAAGAGATAGACGTTGCATTTCTTGTTGTAGAAAGTGTAGGGAAGAGTTTAGTTTTTCAATAGATTTTGTATATTCTAAGATATCTCCTTCATTAAAATTTTCTTCTGAGGGGCTTGCTAAATTCCATTGCTTTTCAGCATCCATAGGAGTAGCAGGAGATTTTAACCACTTGCTATGAGAATTTTCAGGGTTTTCTTTTATTAATTCTGAAGTCTTACTAGTTTGTTCATCTGATTTTTGAGTTTCTTTTTCTTTCAACCGATTACTGTCAGTGAATACCTTCTCATCTTCAGCTCCTGCTGCTTCTTCTCGGAGAGGTGATACTCCATCACCTTTCTTTTTTACAACATTAAGAAATGCTGTTCTTCCCATTTTCTGCCGCTGTTTCGTGAACGCAGCTTCAACTTTCTTCTTCTGTGCTTCAATGGCTCGCCTCTTTTCCTCTAGCTTCATCCTAAGATGTACCATTTCAGAAGCCAGTAACTGTGTAGTGTCTCTTCCTTGAGGAACAGATGCCTCCTCGGGAATATGAGTCCAAGCAACCACATGAGGGATGTTCAGCTCAGAACCTTCTGGTGTGGTTTTCTGAGAACTGCTTCCACTGCTTCTACTATCCGTGTGATTCAACTTCCTGAATTTCTGCTCTGCAAAGCTTGTCATTTTAACCCCCGAACTTGAAGAAGCACTGCTGCCTGCCTGTGATTTAGTACTTACTGAGCTGGGACAGGGACTTAATTGATCTCTGTGATTGCTAGCTCGCATGTCATAATCCTGGAGAAATCTAGATGGTTCTTCCATGTCAGAGTCCATGCTTACAGTATAATCTCTCAAAGAAGAATCTTCATCCATTGTCTCTGGAATATCTTCTGAAGGGACATGTATTCCAGTATCTACTTCTGTATTGTCAGTCACAGGACTCAAAGCACCTTTTGTGTCTGTAATTATATCAGGGGTAGACTGATTTGGTTTAATGTTTGAATTCAAGATGCTCATTTCCTGATTGTGAAGAAAGAACCCATTTGTAATTTGGTCTGGTTGGATAACTCTGGGAGATTTTTCAGTGTCATGAATTATCTGCAAAGCCTCTTCAATGCTTGGTGTCTCAATCTGATTGCCAAAATCATCCAGAACTGCCCTGTTTTGCAGAGCTCCATTCGGAAATCTGTAGTGGCTGCTCTCATTGGCATTTTTTTGATTTGTGTTAAGAGACTGATTGGTCTTTGTGTCTTTATGAGCTATCATGTCCTTTTCCTCTTCAATATCTTGACTTTCCCCTTCTCCATTTACTGGTTTGAAGGACAGATTTTTTCTAATATGCTTCGGCATACGGTTGACGTTTAGTGTAAGGCCTTCATTGCTCACAGATCTAGTAATTCCTCTGTTTGGAGTAGATACTGGAATACTTTTTTCTTTGTCAAAAGAAATGTCAAATGAAACTCCATGTAATGATGACCTAGTAGAGATTAGAATAAAGGAAGTAACTGAGCAACTCATGATTAATAATAATGAAATATTCACATTCGGTTTTAAATTATTTTAAGTTTGTAGTATTAAAGGCTCAGTTAGGTGTACTGTATTTTGCCTAGCTTAAAATACAATATAATATAATAATATAATAAATGTATAAATATACATGTATTTATATGTATTTATAGATATAAATAGTAAATCAATATACATATAATAAATAAAAATGCACAAGAAAATAGAATATAACAACATTTTCTTTAGAGATAGCCAATGCTTTTTATTACTTTGGAATAAATTCTGGGCACTTTAGGAATATAGGAATTGCCATAGTAGATCAGAAGGAAGGTGTGAAAAGACACACAATTTACATTTACTGAATAACCCACCACTCTAACTCTTATCACTTTAACTTTAGTTTACACCCTACAGATCAAGAGTTTATGACTGGTCTAACTGAAAAACAAAACATTCAGCCTGATTGTTCTTACTATCCACAAAATAATACAAGTTTAAATACTACTGAGCTCAGTAGCCATGTGACTCTTACCACTTTTAGTTGATTGCAATGAGTAAATGTGAACATATTTAATGCCAACAATTCAACTATCTCAAATATACTTCATTTCAATGTAAAAAACTGAATTATTTACTTCTGAAGTTTGTTTCCTATTACCGAGTTCTTAATCCATGATACAGTTTTCTTTTCCTTTTTCTACTTTTGCAAGTCGCTTACAAGAACTCTTATCACAGGATTCTGAAAATCTAAACTACAATGGAGCATTTATTACTATCTATGACCAATACATAATAATTTTTTAACCAACTCGTATTGTAAGACTACTTACCTTTTTTCTTTGGGCCATGTCCCTACATACCCATCTACATAAGACATTGATGTGGACCTTCTGATGACTCCTAAGTGAAATTAAAATAGAACCCAAGGTAACTTCTATGAAAAATGATTTTAACATCACCTTCTGTTGCTTTAACGAATTAGTTTGCTTCACTACTTAGAACACTGCAATGGCATATATTGAGAATACAAGTAGAGCAACTGAGTCGATTTCATCCTGAATATATATATAATACCCCTCATCCCTCAAAGAATTTACTATTGAGTAAAATATACTACAAATACTACTAAAATATACTACAAATACTTGTTGTAAACCATATTTCACATAATCAAAACAGAAGTAAAATTAAAAATATATACACAATATAAGAGGTACAAACACAAACTTCCCATTTATACATTTTATAAATTACAGAACTCATTCATTAGCCTTTCATGTAAAGCTCTCCCAGTAATTTCTGCATAAATAATGTTTGAATAAATATAAGCAAGATAGCAATTTACTCAGAAGACGACTCCTTGTCTCATTGCCTCTTCCACCCATTTGTAAATTGTTACCTGGAACAGATGAATAAGGCTGCTGGGGTGTATGCAGTTGGTGAGATGGTGTATAAGTTGGACTTTCCAATCTATAAAGCAAGAGAGAGTAACTTAGAAGTAATACACCAAAAGCTACATTACAAAAGGGCAACCAGACTTCATGTCCTGGGCCAACACAAAACCAGATTTTTTTTTTATTGTGACACGGAGGAAAGTGAGGTGTAATTCTCTTCTCGAAATATTATTAACTAAAAAGAGAACACTACTATTACCTTTAACTGGACCTAATGCAGACAGACACAAAAAGTCAAAAAGGTATGTCTCCTACACAAATGGCCGCAGAGCAGCCCTAGTTTTGTTAACAACTTGTCTCCTGATTTATTTAATGTAAATGTCATTATTAGAAGGTTCTCAATTTTAGGTTTGATTTTAGCAAAAAATATAAACATGAACAAAATGAGGCAGTTCCTACTGGCCTCAAAACAGTGACTGCATCTAATATCACATACTTTTCATACATCTCTCTTTTCAGTTGCTTAGTCTGAAACTTATACTTTGTGTCTGGACTGCAATATGTACTAGAAGTGGATAAAGGAGATTTCGTGCCAGACATGACTTTATAAATACAAAAAATATATTCACTACTAAAACAGTAATTAAAAAGATTTTCTCTGTTTCTACGTACAACAGATACTTTTTTCTGGTTCATAGAGAAGGTCTGTAAGAGACTAGCTGTGTTAATCCACAATAGGATTAACATAATTCAATGTTTTGATCAAGGTGCTTCTTCAGGATCAGAACAAAGACACATGCATTTGTATGTAAAACACTTCTAAAGAAGCTAGACTTCAAAAACACGCTGGATTAAATCCTTTCATGTTTTGAATTTTGTTCACTGAATTGAAGAGAACACACCCAAATTTCCTTTTTTCAATCAGTAATTTTCAAAACATTTTTTTAGTGCTTTTATAGTTTATATACAGTATGCTGTAGAAATGTTTCTAAATCATATTTGTAAGAAGGATATTCACGTCATTTATGAAAAATATTGTTGTTTTACAATATCGTTGTTTTACAAATCTACAAAAGCATCTTTCATAATTATATATTAAATTATTCAAAATAGGTTCTCATAAATTCCTGATTTTTTGTGTTAATAACACTACACATTAGCTACATTACGTATCTGTTTTAAACGGCGTTTGAGATTTCTGAGATGAAAATTTTAAAATCATAATGTCTATAAGTCACCTTAAAAGAAAAGTATGCTTTCAAAATTTCATCCAGCAGCCTGTGAAAATTTGCTACTACAAAGAAAATCTATACACTTAATTTTCCCTCAAGAAAAGACTGATTTTGGCACCATAACTGTGGTTCCATGGCAACCTCAAACATCATAACTGCTTGCTGCCACAGTCCCAGTCCCTCCTCTGCACTGGATCTGGCTCTCCATTTGATCCTCTGAGTCATTTCAACAAGCTAAGCCAGCAGAAGAACATTCACTTTTTCCGACTGGGTTAGTTTTTTCTGTCTTTGTGCACTCAAACGACAATGTCAAACACTCAAGGGGGCAGGAACGTGCAGTCGGGACAAGGAGGAAGGCCAGGACCATGACATCCTGCAGTCAGGTCCGTTCTGCCAAGGAACCTGCAGCCTGTGTGTTAGATTCCTACGATCTGAGAAAACTTCTTAGGCCCCTCCTTTGTCCTACAATGCCGTGAAGTATCATCAAGTTGGATGAAGTTCACTGGTTTATGAGGAAAGCTATAGTTCTTCCTATTACTCATGGATTGCTCTCATAATAGTTCAACACAAAACTGTATCCATCACTTGTAGAGACACTAAAACAGTGTTGTGACGAGCTAGTCCAATACGCAATCCACCGCCCATAAGGGGTTCACAATGATTTTTACTATATCTGGGAACAAATTTCAGGAAACATGAGCAATATTACAAAACATGGTGGCAACTTACAGACTTGATAGTTAAATTTGGGATGGTAATGGCACTAAGAAACGTAAAGGCTTTTCTAAGTGTTTATGAATTGAATTCAGATGCTTATCGTAAAATTTCCAATCAGTCCTCTTCAGTTGAGAGGCCAAAACCACCTGCACAAAGTGTACACATTTAGAGAAAAGGTAGATTTATTGGATGAAAAAGATACTACGCTACTGACAGAATTTCTCAGAGCAGTGATACATGCATTGTTAATGGCTTCAGCTGTGGGGATTTTTTTAGAGTCAAGGCTACAGATAGACTTCTCTTGTGTTGTTGTCCAGTATTCATCTACTAACTTTCTTTACATTTAAAGAAAATCTTCTCCACAGTGATCACTACAGCACAAGAATAAACATGGCACAGAACTCTGTGTTTCTTTTGTTTAATTTAAGTATAACTGATGTATGAGTTACTATCTTCTTAGAACTTCTAAAAGATAAGTCACTGAAGATTTGTTCATGAAGGGCTCTAAAAGGGGAACATCAGTTTGGAAACCACATACAAATAGTGATTTTTACTGCAAACCTTTCTTCGTTCTGTAGGATAGTCATAGTTACAAGCGCTTTGTTGGGCTGCTTGCAGTGGCTTTGCAAGGTGCAATTGGCCTTGGGAACCCCTGTTACAAAAGATACATTCAAAACTACTGTTTCTTGTTCTCCTGGCTTATATGCTCAGTTTACAGTAAAATAACTTTCCATTGTCAAAGGGAAACACTTCAGATACACACAGGAAAAAGATTCGGAATTACAGCATTTAATGATAGTAAGAAATATTACTCCCTGATTCAGGTCAGCATAGATTCCTAAATACTAAACAAACAAACAAACAACAAACCCCCAACCAACCAAACACCACCGCACTCCCCCGCCAAAAGCCCCACCCAAAAACAACAGAAAAGGCTGAACAGGATTAGCTGGGCTGGCAACCAATCATTTGCTGAATATCCAGTTAAAATACTAATTTTATCCTTCTCCTCTGTGTCAGTTCAGACACAATCAATAAACCTTTGCCCCCGAGTTATAAATATAATGCAATGCTACCCYTCATCCACTATGTTCAGATCACTGGATGGCTTTTTTTACGCTGACAGAAGAAAGATTAAAAAGAAGGCCTAATGTGCAATTTCTGTCTCTTATCAAATGTATGATCAGCTAGAGAACACAAGGGAAACAGTATTTTTTTATATTGCTTCCAAATCTGTAACAGTAATACTAAAAATAATGTTTCACATATATTTACAAAAAATACAAATAGCGCAAAACATGTTTAATAAGGCAGTTAGCTTTCCATTCTTCATGCTTACAAGAGTTGGGAAGTTCATCATAGCATAAGTATTTATTTTTACCTATTTGACCTTAAAGGTACTTAAGTAACATAATCAGACCAAACTAGAACCAGCACTCAGTGGTTTTCTTGCTGTTACCTTAGTTTACTTTCTTTACCATTTTTGGAAAATTTCCTGTGAATTCTGGAAAAACAGCTCTTTCAGAGCAGACCTGGTCAGCAGCCCCACATGAAATTGAACAGGACAAGGAGGCCATGTGACACTTCTCTGCTGAATGGTAAGGGTTGTTTTGGAAACTGGTAAGAAAACAGTGCGCTGTCCAAGTGACAAACATGAACTGTACAAACATGAACATGCTGCCTGCCATGCAATGGGGCAGTGGGGGAAATAGCTGAGCTATGGGATCTTCCACAAAATTCTACAGATTATATTTGTTAACTCAATCCTTGAGCATTGCAAAAAGGCAACAAACTAAATAAAAAACTGTGTTTGACTTTGAACAGGAAGGAGAAGATTGTGAAACAGTACTAGTGATTCTCTGACATTACCTGGCTACAAAGTCAGAACCAGATGGGCCATCCATGTAATTTCTTCTGTTAGCATTCAAGCTGTGAGCAGAAGCTGCATCTTTTGCAGGTTCAGCTGCCAGGAAGAACAGAGCCCAAGTTATTATAGTTTAGCATTCAGTTAAAATCCATAGTAGAAAAACTGTCCGAAATAATCTGAAGTAATGATTTCCAAAGATTTAAAGAATTTTCATTGGTTCCATTATTTAGATTAAAACCCAATTACTTCCTTTCAGCTTTACCTCCTCCGAAGTTCCCATATTGGCAGTAATTAAGGGAATGGAGAATGACAAAAACTATTAGAAAAGGCAAGGGAAGAAATAATAAATAAAAAAAAAAAAAAAMCAAAAAGAGCCACAAAATTAAAAGCAAGCGATCTTTTCTGGAAGAAATTATTCTGATAAAATTTTTTCTCCCCAAACCCTTAGACTGACTTTTCAGMTAGAAAATAGTATTTTGGTCATATCCTAAATTAGTTAGCAATATTTAAAAGTTTTAAATCAGATTTGTATGTGCTCTAAAGCATCTAAATGAAAAAAAGGTATAAAAGCCACACAATTTAAAATCTCTTCCTAGCTCTTAGAGAGACCATCACAGCCCTACTGTATGTATGTTTAAGTTACCGTGATTCTATACTCATTAACATATCTCAAGATCTACCTGAGAGGTGGATTTTTAAATTTGAAAATTTACTTATTAAAGACTGTGCCTTTGCACCCAGGTACAAAACGCAATTTTACAATTAACTATTTGTCCACTTTCCCCAGATTTAGGTATCGTCTCCTCAGCAATACAAGCTCTTCAGGCTAAATTCTGTTCTTGGCTCCTTGTTATGTTTGTACTCCCTGCATGGGCATAAATGGCTTGTTTAAGTCACAAAAATTTGTAAGTGATTATACCACAACAATTTAAGTAAGTTTTTGATAATAGACAACAAAAATCTAATTATGATTGATGAGATGAGATGAAGATTAACATGAGAAAAGAGTACTTTGCTCCTCCTTTAAGGGGGTTGTACACCGCTGAATCCTGTTAACTAAAATATTCACTGTATTTGTGAACACAATGGCAATCTGTACACATACATGTTAAAAACATGCATATTAAAACCTATCTTTAATATAATTACCTTGGGGATGCACAACAACACGAGGTTGTACATATGATGGCTTCACCACTTCAAACCACCAGAACAATTCTGCCATGAACACCATGTAGTTACTCTACAAAACAAACAAAAAAAAAGAAGATAAATTTATGTTAAAACAGAAGCCTGCAAATAAATAGACTAAGCAGCATTCGGGATATGTCTCTGCATTTCATCCTGTTTACATTCTCTTCTCTACTGATTTCTTAGAAAATGAGATCAGTAAGACTGATCTGTAGCACCAACTATCTAATAGACGTAACTTGACCAGACTGTAACCCTTTGGGTTGAAATGTTTCATAATGAGCATATGCTCAGGCCTAATGTCTTGCAGGCAGGGCAGAGAGGTACAGGATGGGTGGAAGAAGATGCCTGTCAAACAGATTAGCCATTTCCATAACAAAGAGTAGTGAAAAGCCCATTGTTTTGCAAGGCTAGGCAGTAAAATTTTCAGAGCTTTTTAACATGAAAAACTCTGGTAGCCGTTAGTTTTAGTGTAGGAATTTTGAATCCAGTTTAGGCCTTTGTGTCAAGCATGTGCTTTTTCCCCCTTTTGTGAAGATTTACCCAAATTTACGTCTTTAATGCAAAACAAAGACCAGCAGCAGCGTTTGTTCAATGCACGTTAGAACAAGGTTTTAGCTCCGAAGATTTATGCACACTTAATATATTGTTGATATATCTCCCTGCTGTATTTTCCCATTACACAGCTACAAAACACAGAAGCRTGGGAGCCATCAGATTTAACACAAGGGGAAAAACAAGTGAAAAGGAAGAAACAACTGGTGACATGAACTGCAACAAAAAAACATCAACAGAGAGGAAAATCAGCCAGAAGCAGTAGCAGCAGTTTCTACTGCAAGAGTATATGATAAGGAGTGCAAAAAGACCAGAAGGTTTATTGACCGTGGAGGCCGAAGAGTTCGGAGGCCAAATGATCAGGGTCCTAAGCTGCTACGTCCATATGGTTCAGTGCTACTTCGTATCTAGAAATATCAACTGAATTAGATCAACGAGCATCCAGGCTTGAGCTGACTCAAAGAGGTGCACAGACTTGTGTCACCACTTACTAAGTCTGAAAATATGAACAATGCAAACCTCTACTTATGCATTAAATTGGGAAACCATACTTAAACAACTTTTTAAACAGTTTGTTTTAAAAAGTCTTTCTGCAATAAAACCCAATAATGTCTAGCTAACAATACTTACAAAAGCAAGTGTCCTTAGTCACTTTTTTCATGTCATTAACACTGAATAATTTCAAATAGCCAGTTTATTTTCTCCACTTTATCTTATTTTCATTTAACATTTCACACAGCTTAAATGGGAAAATATAAATTAACAAACTTATTGGTTTAATTTTTACAAACAACATCAAGAGCACTTGCAGCTTATAAACTAATGGTGAAACCCAGAAATATATTTCCATGTGACCTTTTTTAAAAATAAATTTTCTTAATACTTGGTCCTAAAAACTTTCTGTACCTGAGAAAATTAGCATTTTTACACTGAACTATCAGATGCTATCTCTCTTTTTGCTTTTCTTTCAGAATGAAATTAAGTGAAAATACTGTCTCAGGGAAAGCGGGAATTTCTTTAATTATTTGCTTCAGAGAAGAGTTTCAAAGGAAAGCAATGTCTTTTCTGAGTTTTGTGGCAACACAAAAAAATCAGAGCCGATTTAGGAAAAAAGCAAATAATTACCTAATTTTACCTTTTTTTTTTCTTTTAAACAAACATTGGGAAAAATCTGCTTATAAAGGATGTTAGTCGAGTACCTAATGTCACATGGTATGGGACAGAATTCTTAAGCCTATTCACAATAAAACCCACAGCTTTCGCTGGTCATCTTGTTTAACCCCAGCTGACAACTAAGCACCACACAGCCGCTCGCTCACTCCCCCTGCCCAGTGGGATGGGAGAGAGAATTGGAAGAGCAAAAGTGAGAGCACTTATGGGTTGAGATAAGAACAGTTTAATAATAGAAATAAATTAATAATAATAATAATAACGATTATTATTATTATTAGTAATAGTAGTAATAAAAGGAAAATAACAAAAAGAGAGAGAGAGAAAACTCAGGAAAAACAAGTGATGCAACTGCTCACCACCCACTGACCGCTGCCCCCTGGCCAACTCCCCCCAGCTTATATACTGAGCATGACGTCATACGGTATGGAATAGCCCTTTGGCCAGTTGGGGTCAGCTGTCCTGGCTGTGCCCCCTCCCAGCTTCTTGTGCACCTCCTCGCTGGCAGAGCGTGGGAAGCTGAGAAGTCCTTGACTAGTGTAAGCACTACTTGGCAACGACTAAAACATCAGTGTGTTATCAACATCTTCTCATGCTAAATCCAAAACACAGCACTATACCAGCTACTAGGAAGAAAATTAACTCTATCTCAGCCAAAACCAGGACACTTCTCTACTTGCTTTGGCTTCTGCCATAGCCAAACTATTGTGGGAACAGGATACAGTGCCAGGTGGACCTTTGGTTTGATCATGGGTAGTTTGTTTTAGGGTAGTTATTTTGTTTTTTAGAATGGAGCCAGCTTCTACATTTTCTATATGACTGAAGATGATCTTCAGTATAGACTTTGCTATTATAGATATTAATAAAGCGATCTTTATACATGTGAAACATTCTGATTAGCAGAGCATGGGACATTTTTCTAATTTCCAGCCCTTTGTTAGCAATAAGACCTTCCTTTGTTTCCAAGAAAACCTTGCTGCAGATTAAGAATTGCATTTGGGCTCCTGAAATAAATGCATATAGTCTTTAAAAATTAGTTTAAATTTACAAACAATTTACTCATTCAATTTCACAGAACTCTGTAGGAAAGAGACCTACATATCAACATATATGTTATTTCTTTTCTGAAGGATTTTGGAAGAATGAGGGGTATTAAATATCAGCTAACAAACTGCAGAGTTATGAGTATAGCAAATTATTTAGCTGACAGTTCTTTAACAAAAATAAGATAAATTCTGAGAAAGTAAAACCAGTGGTACATGGTTTCTATTTTAACTTTTTCTTTGTCCAATGAAAAAATTTTCTGGTTGATTCAGGCATATATGGCTGCAAAGTCTGTAAGTCTTCTGTTGTCAATTCACCAGCTAGAGGAGGAAAATCTAAGCAGAAAGATGAAGCTTTTGTGATCCAGTAGGAAAGAGAAGAAAACTACTTTGTATTCTGTGACAGACCCATTAACTTTCCACTGCATAGCTACATAAATGGGCAAGATTGCTCACATTCAGATTGCTCACATTCAATGTTTAACTGTATATTTGAGCACACCTGGTGTATGCCTGCAGAGGATGTACGCAAAAATTGTATCCAGACTATGTAAGACTTCCATTTACGACTTCTTTTGACAGCTTCATTATGTTTTCAGTCCCTCAAATGTCAAATTTCATTGTTGCCTTAATTTTGTTGCCTTAAAAATCCGTACCTCAAACTTTGGAGTCCAAGCAAACGTTTGACAAAATTCTAAACAAAATGCCATTTTACTTCAGAAACAAACTGCAGGCATTAGGAGTAAGAACATATTTTTTAAAATAAACAAAAATTGATAACAAAAATGTTTAATAATAAATGAAATAACCTCAATTCTGTATCAGTAAATTTGAAAATATAATTTTAAATATCTATTTGACACTTTTGATTCAGATTTATTTTTCCTGAGTATTTCTAATGTTCTAATACTCCAGCAAAGGGATACTCTTAGACTGAAAGCTGTTCATACACTCTAGTATATGGTGAAGGGATCAGCCAGATGTTGTCATAGTTATTACATACAAGCTATAAACAGACTAGGAAAAACCCCGCCTCTGCTTATTCAGCACAACAGAATTGAATGAGGAAAACGTCATAGCAAAATCTTTTCCATTCAAAGAWAACATGAACCATAGCATTTTGGTATCACATACTGGTTTCGTAAGGAAGCAATATACATAAAGAAAAAAATAGGATGTACTTCTCAGACAAAATATGATTTTTAATACTACAATTTCTAAATATTACAATTTCTACAATTTTTCTCTTAATATTTTTCCCCTTCCCTTACCTCCCCTCAAACTTTTAAATTTTTAACTTGAACTTTTTTTACTACAAAAAATGAATTATAAAATGTTCTATTCATAGCTTTGTCTCCATCTGAAATAATAATGTATTTAAATACTCCAATTTCTTATGTTTATGTTGAAATGCTGCATTTAATAGTGTGACTATTTTATGAAGGACTCTCATATTCCTTCTGAGAATATCTTCTATGCAGTCCTGAGCTACTGGGAGACAGCTTGTTTTTCCAAAATCACCAAAGCAGTATTTATTGAAGTAAAAATGAAACTGTTGGCTGTACAGCCTGCTCAGAACTGAGACTACTTTAGATGTTTGATGGTGAAACATCACGATGGAAACCGCATTTTCTCACGAGTTATTTTCAGTCAGAAAGGGATGTTAAAGATCAAAGGGGAAGACTGATGATCAGTAACTTAATTTTTTGGAAAAACTAACTGTGGGTCTGTAGTAATCCTGCTACCCAGGGCTAGAAAGAATGTAGATATTATTTCCACAGATTTTGCCTTGATTATGCTGACAAAAGTTTTAACAGTTCATCACATGATTATGACATGCATTTATACACAAAAATATTCAGAAGCATAGCAGTATTTTAATAGTACTAAAAAATAACTAAGCTCTGAGCAGTTCAGACTGGCTCAAAACCACTGAACAGCAGATGGCAGACTTGCAGCTTCATAGATGCTTTTATTTACTAAACATTCTGATTTAATTCTTTCAATTTCGTTATTTGCAGACTGTTCATTAGTTGTATGTAGTCAGCTGTACTATTGGTTACATTTTATCTATTGCATCTTCTGGTACTGTACAATAAAAATCCTTCTGTTTAACAGATTTTGGAAGATCATCTTTTGGAAGAAAAAGTATTCCCATATTCTGAGCATAAAATCTAACGTCATTACTTACTTCTGTGTCAAAAGGAGATATAAGCTAGCTTGTTTTATAAAATTTTATACAAAAAAGATAAATTATTTTCTTTAATATCTCTATTCCCCCTCCATGATTTTAAAATAATGATTAATTTTTAAATCAAATTAGCTAACAGAAATAGTACGTCCAATCTTGCCACTTACATCCTTCTAATATTTATAGGTTTTAGATCTGCATATATATAGAATAGTAACTACAAGGTCATATATACAAGTGATAGAAATAATTTCTAATCAGTCTTGAATCCACTAAAATTGAATGCAAATGCAGCCATAGATGCTTTTAGGAATTTTCTCAAAATGAACATAAAAATACACTGTAAAATTTGTATCACGATGCACATTAAAATCTCTGTTCACTAGGCCAGGAAAGTAAGTTGCCTCAAATGCAAATCCATAGTTTATATGTTATAAAAGTGCCAGCATAAATGCATCAAGACTGAAGAAAATTGGAGTGTTTCAAACTCTTTGCAGAAGGCCAAATTACAGTTCTGTATATGATCCATGCACTACCAGTTTGTCATATCTCCTGCCACAGGTTAATAAATGCCACAATTCAAGTTGAAAACTCCAGTATGTCTTACTTCAGACCAGAACAAAGAAGTGGGAAAACTTGCCAATTAACATCAGTGGAAGCAAACCACGCTGCTTCACTTTAAATAATGAGTCAGGAACATTTGGTCCCTCTCAGGAGAGAAATCTTCTCTTAAAGAACTGTTCCCTGGTTGAATCTTCCTTTTCATTCCTGATCCTGAATCCTTTTAAACCAGTCAGATGGGAATCAAATCCCTGGACCGACTCTCACCATACGTACCTAACTGCCTCACCAAACACAGCCAGCTGCTCTCCCAGGTCCTTAAAGAATCCATATGCATGCTTACAGGGACTTCAATTGCAAATACAGGCTTGGGTTAGCAGCCTCATTGGCAGTGGGTTTTTTCACTGAGATTGGAGAGAAAACTGTACAACACGTGCAGACATCGTGTAGCCCTTAATTTCTAGGATTTATCTATGTGACTTACTTGAACACTATTTTTCACATCTCAGAGGACATGGTGCTGATTATAGCTTCTGCTTACGTTGTTTGCAAAGTCACCATCGACATTACATCAGAAAGTGCAAGTATTCAAAACTACTCAAGTGCAATAAATATTTTTAGTATAAAACAATCCTTTAGATATTGTATTTTCCTGTTCAATTCAGCGGGGGGGGGGGAAGAAAAWAAGGAAGTTCTGGAACCAGCCTTTCCATCTGGCCTACTGGGCCTTTGACAGTGCAAATGTTTGTTCTGCCTGCTCTGGTTAGTAACTAAGTGCAAAAATAAGATACCTATTCCATGTGCTTAGTTGTGATTCTGCACAGTTTAGAGTCTGGCCCACATTTAGGTCAGAGGAACGCCCTTCACAGACAATAGACAGTAATCATTTCTCAGATTTGCTTTATTTCACATTCAGAAAGCTTTCATTCTGAATAAATGTGCATTATGCATGAGTTTGGGTGAACAGATTCTACAGTTATCAGAAAACAGCAGCCAAAGAGTGGAAGCATCCATGCTGAGGGGCAGCACATGAAAGTCTTCCAAGAACCGAGAGGCTGCAGAGACTTGTGGCCCTGTTGAACCCCCAAGAACCCACACACTCAGAACAGCAGGACTCGGCCAAATCTGTACAAGGCCATCAGCACACACTCGTAGTGTCAACAACAGGCTCTATAACCCTAACCGTGCCCACAAGGGCAGTAGCTGTTATATGCAGACAGAGAGTACACGATTATATGTATATATAAACACTTAAAGAGAGACGTGAACCCCTTGAGAGACTTTCTGGACACCTTCCCAAAAGCCACTGGTGGGCCACTATGACTCCCCACTTCTGGGAGGCCACTGGGTTGGCCTCCAACCCAGTAAAAATGAGTGAGTGAGTGTGTGTGTCTGTGTGTGTGTGAACTGTGTGAGCAAATGAATGCATTGTGTGAATAGTTATCTCCTATTAATAATGGATGCATTTATTAATAATAACAGTTGAATTAATAAAAGGTGATCTAATATTCGTTGAGATGTGTGTCTCACCCTGACTCAATCCTCTAACAATGAAAAGGGAATGTTCAACAACAGGTGTAGATTAAGTAAGTAGCACAAGCTTAGGATCACGATTTAAAAAAAAAAATACACACATTTTTGGAGGCTCAGATAAAGGAACACTTACAAAAGACAATAATTAACTGTGTGTCGATTCAATGCCAAGTTTCTATGTCAGCTCTCAAATAATGGTAAACATCAAACGATTCAACCTGTCTGTCAGTATCCTCTTTGACAGTTAACCTCATAGATGACTGTTGTGGTTTAACCCCAGTTGGCAACCAAGCACCACACAGCTGCGCGCTCACACTCCCTGCCCCGGTGGGATGGGGGAGAGAATCTGAAGAGCAAAAGTAACTCGTGGGTTGAGGTAAGAACAGTTTAATAATAGAAAAATAATAATAATAATAATAATAATAATAATAATAATAATAATAATAATAATAATGATGTTGTAATGAAAAGGAAAACAACGAGAGAGAGAGATAGGAACAAAACCCAGGAAAAAACAAGTGATGCAACTACTCACCACCTGCTGACCGACGCCCTGCCAGTCCCCAAGCAGCGATCACTGCCCCCGGCCAACTCCCCCCTCAGTTTATATACTGAGCATGACGCCATATGGTATGGAATAGCCCTTTGGCCAGTTGGGGTCAGCTGTCCTGGCTGTGCCCCCTCCCAGCTTCTTGTGCATCTCCTCGCTGGCAGAGTACAGGAAACTGAGAAGTCCTTGACTAGTGTAAGCACTACTTGGCAACAACTAAAACATCAGTGTGTTATCATCATCTTCTCATGCTAAATCCAAAACACAGCACTATACCAGCTACTAGGTAGAAAATTAACTCTATCCCAGCCACAACCAGGACAACCTAGAACCATTGTTCTTAGGTCTGGACCCTATGGTCCTAGAATAAACTGGCAGAGAATGATCTAAAAATATGAAGAATATAACCAAATACAACCAAAGATGTGTTTCTCCTCTTTTAGAAATGCTTTCAACATATGTCTCACGTGACAAATGGAACATGTGAGATGCATTTTTTTCTTTCTACTCAGGGATCATACATGTCCCTTACAAGATCCTTTCAGGAATTACACATCTCATAAGACCTTTATTCAAGCCACAAATGCTACATACTGACTATTACATTGCCCACCATCAACTGGTGGGCCAAAGCAATAAAGTAGTCTTTACTGTTCTGCAGGGTGGTTCGTGCTTCCTGTGATGGCACTTCATTCAAGTTCTTCTATTTCTACAAACTTGTTCTTTGGATAAGCAGAACATGTGTGTGTCAAGACACAATAAAACAGCTCTTTCAGTTCCCAGATGTAATTTCCCAGATACAGGTGAAGAACAAGATATTAAAAAAAAAAAAAATCCTTCTCAGGATAAAAAAAAATCCTTCTCAGGATAAAACTGCTTACAGGAGAAGGGAAGAGGGAGGATCAGGGCAAAAAAGCAATCTGCACAACTAAAGAGAGATCCAAAATTTTCTATTCCTTCCTCTTGTTAAATATGCAGGGAGGATTCAGAAAATACTGTGATTATTTTTAGGTAATCTCTCTCTACTTGTGTTTGCCTGTCTCAAAGGAAAACAACCAGGAACCAGTATGGTCCCTTGGTGGTGCCTCAAGCATCCATGGAATGTATTCAAATATTTTTTTCTTTAACATCAGTAGCCCTGCCTTAGTAAACATCTTATAAAGAACTTCACAAATGTGTTACTCTTAGAGGAAGAGAAATGGGCAAGTGAGGAGCAACAAAACTTATTTTCTGCTTCATTTGATTGTGACACATTAAAGCTGTCTAGAAATCCAGACAAAGCTTATTTCTCCTCTGTGTTAAAACAGAACTAAGCCAAGAGTTTCATCTGCTGCAAAATCTGAGAGCCTGTATTAAAGACTCTGGATGCTTGTAAGTGAAGTTTTAAATTAATCTGACTTTGTTTCTGTGCATTTTGATGGGAAAGCCAAAAGTGGGCACAAACACCCTGGTCAAGTCCTGCACTAAATTTCTGTATCATATACTATCTACAACCTACCTTCATTTAACATAACAGTGCAGTCTGCCCAGTAAAGAATGTAAGGTATGCACTCTGTGCTTGATCACTTTAAAAGAAAGAGGCTCTGCTCCCTTCCTTCTCAAGCACTAGCGTGAAGTCAGCATACCTAGTGTAATTTCTAGGACCATACAATGCACAGCATTGTCATTCCAAAAACTCAGCTATAACTTTTTTCTTGAGGCTTTTTCCAGTAACTTATCAGCCGTTTGGTTCTTTTTATCCTGTCACCACTATCAATGTAACAGACTTTTAACCAAAAGCATAGTGCCACCTATTGTGCAGTGTGAGTCACCCAGAAAACAAATAGAAATTTTTGGTGATTAACAGACACCTGAAACAAAGACACATGCTTCTACAAATACTAAAACTTGATACTATACAAATTTTGTAGACTGAGATAAAGATGACTTATACTAACCACTAATTCRATGTGTGATATTTAAAATATACATTTACAATACAAGTTTTTTCAAAGTGACAAAATTCTTTGGAGAATATGTACATTTATTAAAACTTACTCTAACCAGATGCACTGGAAAACTAAGAAAGAGCTCCTTTAACTGTGAATTTATTTTGAAAGCAAATTAATCCTTAACACTGGAAAAACAGAGTTTATAGCACTAGCCAAAGTTTCTGTGCCAAGTTTTAGAAGAAAAACTTGGCAGCCTTTCTTCGTAGCATTTACATCTAAATAAGTATCCACACCACAGCAACTTGTAAAAACATGATCACAAAAGGGCTTTCTCAGTTCTAGGAATACTCTAAATCTTTGAAAGAACTCTAAATCTCCTCTAAAAACAGTGTTCAGAAACAGCAAAATTACTGAGTTTGTAGCATTTTAAAAGTATAAAGTCTCATGCATTGGGATATTGACAAAAAATTTAATATAGTTACTTTTTTAAAATTGAAGCTTCATAGTGCATACTGGCTTGAGAAATAATTCAAACCATCACTATAAAAAATGGTTAATTATTAATTGTCACGAATGAAACCAAAGAATAATGAATTCCATTTATTCCATGTATCTGTAAGGAGAGAGAAACAATCAAAATGCAGTGAAGGAGTCCTCAAGATCATTGAATATGGTTGTAGGGCCATATGTTGGGAAACTACAGAGAAGAGAGACTGCAATGCAGCAGACTTTTTACAAGTATTTTGGTAGATTGGTATCTGAAATTTAAAAACGCCAAAAGCTGATCAAAAGCAGTCACCATGCAACTTTGCATACACAAAATAAAACAGCAACAGCTAAGTCGTCTAGACTTAAGTCCTACTGCCCTTACTCACCCTGGCAGCTCATTACTTATTTGAAAAGGATTGGGTTCAACCCTACAGGAGGCAACAAAGCTGTATTCAGGCTCTGGCCTCTGTGACTCAGCTTGTGAGACTGCTATAAAGATCATAAAAGAAGTGAAATGACCCACATATTTAGATACCAACCACATCCCATCTGCAATGGATATGCTGGCTCCATAAAAATAATATTTCATTCCCTAAATGCAGGCCAACAAGAATCTTAAGCAAACTAAGAATGTTTTATATAGAAGAAAGTCTTAGAGAAACACAAGAATGAAAAATTAGAAGTAACAATTAGGCACAAAATAATTCGATTACTCCTTGTCTTTCCACACAGGCTTAAAAAAATGATAGAATAAGCAAAACTTTTTTTTTCTCTTTGTAAAAGAGCAAAATCTTAGAATGAATGAAAACACTTAATTGCCTATTCAAACAACTGTATTTGTTGGAATTGTGCTCCTGCTTGTGTTCTGGGCATAAAACCATTAGATTTTTCAATGAAATTAACTCAGAAGTTTACACTTTTACAAAAGTGAAAAAGCTTTAAGGTTAAAAACCATAAAATTATTGTGTGCACAGAAATGAGTAAGAAAGGTGAGTAATAATTCCGTAAACAACTCTTCAATAGTTTGTCCTTTTGTTAAAGCCTTAATAAATTTAAACTTATGCAGATCATCATTACATTTTAACAGAAATATCACGGATTACATGCTTTAACTAACAATTAATTAATAAGAAAGAAGATAAAGTGTGAAATAGTTTTGCACAAAATCAAAGTTTTTATAAATACTTTCACAAGTGCTTTTTAAAAAATACTTTGAAATTACTAGAGCAATATAACTGCCAAAAGAAGGTGGTTTTACATGCTGCTGAAATTTGTGCGTTGCATGCTATACCGCAAGAAATGCAACATCCTTTTTCGTATAGCAGCAGACCAAAAAAGACTAAATATATCTTTAGCAAAACAGTCCTGTGGATGCTGCTTGCATTTTTATTTAATTTTTTTTACCTTTATTGAAGAAGCTGCATAGAGCATATCCTCAAGACTGAAATGGCAACACTGGTTAAGGTATTCCTGACAAAATTCTTGAATCAATTGTAGATTATACAGGCTGTCAGCCAAAGACATTGTCTCTTTCAAACAAATATCTAAAAAGGAAGAATAGAAGCAAATATTAGATATAGTTGCAGATTTGCAAAAAAGTGCTTTTTTGCTTTGCTGGATTCTGAAGCATTTTCTGGATAAATTCAGACTTGATCCCCCTCCCCCCGAGGCTTTTATTTTTCTATTTCAGAAACTTAAGAAATGATGACTCTACATTTTATCTTTGCAGTTTTATATCTTTAGACATTTTTCTAAACATGAATTTTGTTTTTTCACTATTGACAAGTTTATTTTTTTCTGCTTTGCCTCTTGTGAAAACTGAAGCTATGCTCTAACTCCTGCTATTTCCATATAATGAAAAACCATATTTAATCACTAATTTACATTTTTTTCTATAAGATTTTCTATACAGCAATGGCAGTAGGAAATGTATGCTTTTTCACAAAATTCTCCATACATACTAGTTCTTTGTCTTTGCATAGGGACCTGAGAGTACTTTTTAATGCTAATAACCCCAAATCTTCCCCAAAAAGCCAGCATCAGTTTAGTCTTATGTATTTGTTTTTCTGGATTTAGATGTTTGATATGAGATTTTACAAGGATCTGAAGCCTCTGATATATGAATTATTACTCCCTGTTTGAAAGTGCTATTTAAAACAAAGAAGTGGTAGCAGTGAACAGACTAGTGTAGTTATACAATATTCTCTGAATACTATTTATGTCCAGCTAACCTCCTGTTCTCTTTTCATGACTACTTCTTGGAAAATTAAGTAGCAATAATAACTTCCTAGGAAAAAGACAGTCCTTGTAAAAAGAAGGACTGAATAAAAGAAAATTAAATATACCTCCAGAGCATGCATCAGATTTTATTCCTAAAGCAACAGTGTATGACAGAGCTCCACATAAGTTTTAAATTGTTTAGGATAAAAGGTTTCTTCAGACAAGAAATCTACTTTGATGCTAGCAGGATAAGGATTCCCATTCCGAGGAAATCGGACATATTTCATCATCCCAACCCCACTGATGATGATCAATGGAAAAAAAAGTTTGACTAAACTGACCAAAATGGGATTAAATTTAGTAATGCAAAATGCAAAGTCATGCATTTGGATCCAATAAAATTCTAATGTGAATCAGTGGTTGAAAGTGATATAGAGTAGGAAGGTATTGTTTATTAGCCAACGTAAAGATGTTTATGAGCTTTCAGCATCATGCAGCTATGAAAAAAAGCAAACATGATGTTAAAATGTATCAGAAAATTTATTTCCAGTCGTGGCAGAGAAGCACTGTACAAAGCAGTAATGAGATGCCAGTCTGGATTTCTGTGTACAGTTATGACCATCCATATTCAACAAAAATGAACCGAAACTGGACTAGTTGCAGAGGAAGACTATTGAGGACAATAATGAGAATGGAAATCCACTTCAGAAGGGGAGACTGAAAAGGCTTGGTTCAGTAGCCTGGGCAAAACAAGAGAAAGAAAATATATCAAAAAGGTAGACATCAGATTAGGAGAAGCTATTCAAGCCAAAGGGCACTGCTGGAAGAACAACAAAGGCATGTAGACAGGCTACAAGCACATTTAGGTAGAAAACAAGAATAAGATTTAAAACCATGTAAAAAATGGAGCTCTGCAACAGTGGGTAAGAAGAGTACAGATTTTAAAGAGCTAGACAGTTTTAAGATAGAACGTGATAAATTCATGAAAGGGATTATATAATTTCGTACAATAGCCAATTTCTTGACTCACTGACATAGGGAGTTCTTTCTAGTTCTGTATTCCTTGAAAGAAACCTAGACTTGAAAGTTAAGTCTTAATGAGAAGAAACAACCTATTTCAGACTACAGAGAACTCTAGATTAATATTTTTTATTTTTTGTCAATGCATTTTTAAGCATTTTTGCATATGCATTTTTGTTACCTGCCTTCCTCAGTTCCAATATAGAACCAAATCTCAGTGAAATTTAACATGCATCAAAAATTATATTATTTAAATACAGGGAACACGGGCAAAGTCTTTTTAAAGTGCTTCTAGTCGGTTCAGAGTACCTTTGAATTTACTTCTGAGACAATGACACACACACACATATATCGTTACGGAAGATGATGTCAGGACACCTAACAAGAACATTAAAACTAAAGTTCCAAAGATGACATGTGCCTTGTCTTCTTTAAAGTCAGATGCTGGAGGAATCTGCTGGTAAGTATATATGTGGTCACGCAAGGTATACAAGATCTTTCGGACTGTAYGTATTTTAAGCCATGATAAAACAGCAAGAAGGAACTAGGTGTTACCCCCATTCAACACTACCCAAGTTTTAACTCTTCCCTAATCGCATACAATAGGATACATTTGGCTGCAACATTTATGTAAATTGAAAGTTGTATTTTTCAGAATTCACAAGCCGAAGAAGAATGGTGAATGCATGCATCTTAGTGTCTTTCATCTTCAACGCTATGCTGGAAGCTTCCTATAAAGTGGTTGTGTATATGAATTCCAGATTTCAGTCCTTAGCAAGCTTTATAACTTTGTTCGTATTCCTGGATTTCTCAGGATGCGTCTGTATAAGTGTTCCCACGACATCAAAGGTATCATGGACAGAACACAGGCAGAAAATGATGGGTGTTAGCTGCCAAGACATTTTACAACTACATGAGGCTCTTAGTTGCCAAGAGGAAGATATGACTTTAACCAGGCCACTGAGAAAAAGAACAAGATGAAGCTGCTCATCATCACAGACAATTGCTATTACAGAACAGCATGACACCAATACATTCTAGACTATATATTGTTGTTTACTTTATAAATTATACAGGCAACTATCAGGTAACTAAAAGCCCCAAACACAGAGCAACTATTTGCCATGCAGTGCAGCTATGCAGAGCTTGACTAACTCTAACCTCTTCCACGTTTTGTATCTATAACTGCTCAAATTCACAAGAAAGCACTTAGGCAGCTTCAAGAATAAGAGTTTTCCAGGTGGTTTCAGGTTTCACAGCACAAAGGCAAATGTGTTGCCACAGTCAGATCTGTAATAATGTATCTTAGTATGTTTATATTAGCGTGATAACATATAAGTAAGCACAACATGGAAGGACACCTTGGTTCCTTTTATTTAAATGTAAAAATAAATAGGCACGAAGTTAATATTAAACACACCACACTCAAATTATGCCTCTCATATATCATATTTAAGCACCTTCCTTCACATAGTTATCAAACACAGACATTTAAACTTTTATGGACATATGTTTACAAGCTGAGAGACACGTTAGACATACCCTCCAGTTTAACGATATCTGGACAGTAGAAGTGGATCAGGGCTGCTAGAGCACAACCATCTGTACCATCTTTCAGCAGATTCTCCACCAACGGAATGCAGGGCAGCTGTTTAAGCAACGTTTGCTCCTTCCTGTAACGAGCCTACAATATAGAATGAAAACATTTAGAGAGACAAAGGCTCTGAAACATATGAAGAAACAGATTCATGCTGTAGCTTTTACACCCTGTTAGTGAAAAAGCAGCATTCAATAAATAGCTGAATATTCTCAGTGTTAGATTTCTTAAAACTATTGATGTTATGCCCCATTTTGAATGGCATAAATAATATCTAGTAAGAAAGGAACCTACAATGCTAATATTGAGCCTTTCCTTTAAAACTACCAAATTTTTATAATCTCTGTACAGCATGCTGAATTAAATAAAATCATATACCTTAATTAACATTCAACACTCATTGTTATACAATCAGAAATTATCTGTGTGTAAACACAATGAGACAAATCCTTAGCTGGTGTAACTTCAGTTTACTGGCAAGTCAAATGACTTTGTGAATTTAAGACACCTAAGAATCTTGCCCAAAATCTCATTCATATAACTGACTCAATGACAAATTCAGAAACAAGGAAGTCTGCATTTGATCAACTCCATTTTTATTACTAGCATGTGTCACTATAAGCAGTCCTAAACATAGAGAAGCATTAATGGTCAAGTGTTACAACAATTCAGTTACCCAGTTGTAAAAGAAAACATTTTGAAAAACAACTCAGTGTATGAAGAGATCATTAGTTCAGAATACCAAGACAGCATTTATCTGCAGTGAATATATTTTTCATGGGTTTCTTTTTTTTTTGTGGGGAGAGAGAGGGGCTTACTTAAAAAAATGGTATTCATCATTCTTAGTTTCTTTTCACTTCTTCCTCGGAAAACAAATGGCAGTGGAAGAAAGTGATATAGATTTTAATTTGTTAATATTATTTACTAAGACTTATTTTTAAAACAGTACYGAAGGATTACTTTTCTATTCATACCACAGAACTACTTATGATGCCAAGAGTGTTTCTGAGTTAATTTTACGCTATTTTAATTCATCTATACACACTAAACTGGAAGTCTCCCTGCAGGGACTCTGAGAAGTTTTTGTGGATGTTACTCTTCCCAATAAAGCTGAAACTGACAGTTCTTATCTCCTTCTCTCCACCTTTTGGCTGTGCTGGAGCAACTGCTGATGGGGCTGCTGGTAAGACCATTGATCCAGCTACAACATCTCTCTCCTCCTTTGTTTCTGCAGTGAATGAGTGGGCAGGGCTGGAGGTTTTATGGGTGGGGTGGGAATTGCTTAAGCTAGTTTTGCTGGCAAAAAAGTCTGTGGAACCACAGACTAACCCTGAAGGCTATACTTACTGTCACTGGATTTCTGTCAAGGATCACATGGGATTATCTTTAGTGAATGTCAGTGTCCTCTAACTGGCCCAAGAGTCTAATCTGGCAACAGCAGACACATCAGTTCTAGAAAAATAAAGGGCTTGTATTTGGCCCAGAGAACTTACACTTTAACCAATTAACATTTAAAAAACCCCTGAAGGTTAGTCTTTATTTCATACTTGAAATGCACTGGTATTTGTGTGTTAAGTATGCTATATAAAAATGAAAGTGCCATTTTTGCATGTTATGGGAAATATTCACTAACACCAAACAAAATCATGTTAGTGTTTCATGCATTATTAATATTCTTTTCCCCATGTTAGTAATACTCCCTACTATTTCTAATGAAAGAGGCCAATTATGCTTGCAGTGAAAGTTTGTTCTTTTTCACTCTGTGGCAAACCAATGACCCAGTATGATGAAAATCCTGTAAGTTTCAAACACCACGTTAATATGTCCATGTACTTCCTCCTCAAGATGACTGAAATTAAGTCTACGAAATATTACAATTTAATATTGAAATAATGATAAAAGATACAGGATGCAGATGGACTCTAACATCACGGTCCAACAAGTTCTGTGTAATTTATATATTCTTTTAAATTGCACCTTTTTAATGGAGTGTTCAAAAATATTTGAAATTGATAATACAGTGGTCTTGCACAGTAGATCCTGTGAAAAAGTCTACTGTCACTTTAATGACGCCTTCACTGGCCTTATGAACAGTGCCTGCAGATGCTGGAAACTGTGTCATATCCTTAAAGTGGACCTAGAAAGAGGACTTAATTCATTGTAGAGAGTATGCCAGGCACGTTACTTCAGGAAAAATAAACTTATATAACCTGATATGCTAGGTTCATTAGGGTATAACAGGCATGGTGTTTCAATTTGGTTGAAAAGATATAGGAGTTATACTGAAAAATAAAAGACACTGGCAATTGCACTGCATTTTTTATAAACTTCCATTTGAAGAAAGTCTTCTCATCAGTTGCAAAGTTTGCTACTAAATATGGATGCAATAATGCAAAAGATGAACCTCTACATTTATTATAAAGCTCTAGTGCTAATTTAAACATAAATGCTAATACAGGCATCTTGTTTCTGCGATCCTAAACCAGCCTGATTTAGCACCTTTGAGCTTATTCCATTTAAACAAGTCTAGGTATAGCCGAGACACTTGCAAATAAACAAGGTCAGCTGAAGATGAACCAACAGCACACCAGCTACTCTGTCATAAGTGCTCATGTGTATTCTGAGTTAATCATTAACAATGAACGCTCTTACGCATTTACCAGCTAGTAGATAACATGTTATAAATTTACTTCTCAGAGTAAGTTTTCAGCTACCTGTATGCTCAGGAATATCTATCTCACTATGAAACACTTGCTCTACATAAAGGGAAGAGATCGTAAGACTGGTTGAACTGTTAGAGCAGCTTGAGCCACTGCCTTCCTACTATAGCATTAGTAGCATCTGGGTTTCAACTGTACCTCTGCTAAACTAACAAACTCAAACTAACATAAATACCACTAGTTCAAGTTGTTTACTGACAACTGGCAGGCAAATTGGAGTTAGCTTTTCAGCAGACTGAATATTTTATATTTGAATATCATTTTTATGCAGTGGAAGAGAATCATTAGTAAACTAATACCTGAGGCAAAAATAGAACAAAAACAGATTCTGAAATGGCTTTGAAGTAGCCACTTTGTAGAAATGAGACAAAAAAATAAAATGTGCTTAAATTTCTGATAACAGTCCATTAAATTTCTGATAACAGACAGTCCATTTTTTTTGCATTATTCCCTCCATTTAATTATACCATCTTAATTCCAAAACAAAATTAAAGGACTATACTGTGAAGAGCAGTGTATTTGTGTGCGTCACAACTGTAACAGATAGCATTATAGAGAAATTGCCCATATAGCATAAACTGTTATGCATTTGAATACTGATTAGTCTGCTGAAGACAGTACTTTTAAATTGGTTTTCCAGACACCAAGTAATTTCTGTTGTTGCCTACATGCAATTCCCTTGTTATTTTTAATTCTCTTTGCAATGTGTGAACAATGTTTTACTACTTATGACAACAAATATCTGAGGGACTGCTAGATCAGTTATTTGGTAATCCTGAGATCAAAGATAGATCAGAATTAGTTCTTTGGAATTCAGACCAAAAGTATGCAATTCTGCATATACCTAAACAGCTGACTATTTTGTTCCCAGTCAAACCTGTTGTAGAATAAACTATCTGAATGCATTTCAGGGGTGAATTAATACACAATAGAGGGAAGTAACGATAATCCCAAGGTGACACAGCACAGAGAAAACAAACTTTATTATTACTGCAGACCTGAACAGTTACTTTTTATTGCTTTTAGTGAAATTATAGTCTCACTAAAAGTAGACTGCTTTGGGTTACTTTGTGTGTGGAGAGATTAATAGCAGTCTTAAATCAGCTGAAAAATTAGGAAATTCTAGACGAATGGTGTAATGATTGCGTATTGTTGAAATAAATCAGAAAATTTCAGATTCCATGTAGCATCAACAATCAAAAACCATTTCTGCAAGTCTCTTTTTGAAAGAGAGTCAGTATCAAATAGCATATGTTTACTGAAAGCTTATGAAAAAGTAGTTTGCAAAACACCTGATCATTTGACATTAGTTAATAACAGGTAGCACTGCCTCATACAAACCCATAGAAAATCTGACTGCTTGAAAAGTAATTCCTTACCCAGCATCATATCTTACATTTATTTTGCACATATTACCTTGAAAAATAAGCTTCTGTATTATGCACACCTTTGCAGAGCAAGCTCTTATAAAATTATCTTGTAGAGATAAATGAAATGAATGATTAGACCAGCATGACATGGTCAAAGCCATTCCCAAAATAAGCTATTTGATCAAAGTGAAGCAGTTGGGCAAACTTACAGGAACCAGCTTCCAAAACCATTTGGTAGGAGACTTCAGAGGAAGCAGTATAGGAAAAAAGAATAAAAGCAAAAAGCAAAGAAAAAAAGGAACAATTTATCAGATTTCATAAATTACTTTTACAAAGCAATTTTCTTTAACATTCTCAGTTTTATATAACAGTGAATTGTAATTTAATGGTAAGCATTAGTGCACTGTAACCTCTGCGTATTGAGCTAATTAGCAGAAATAACACTGGAGAAATATGTCTGCAGTCTTTGTAGATCAACATTATAATTTTCCCACATGAACAGATAAGATTGTCAGATCAATGCAGTTTTATTTAATCCTTTCACACATCTAATTGTACCCTACATATGCAATCTGACTGCAGAATTCATTTGAGACTTGAAGTCATGATATCACAAGTATCAAAATGAACTCCAACAGCACATAATGGGGAAGCAGGGAAGCTAAAGCAATGGAAAAAACGTATAAACACACTGTAGTACAGTACAATCAATTGCAGTGAAGTTTGCATTAGTTACTTCAAGCCAAACAGTTATGTTTATAACATTTAACAATATTTTTAAACAATCATACCACAGTTTTCAGAACAACAAGAGGTGAGGGCAGTTATATTTTTGCAATGACAAACCACATTAGCATCAGCTGCATGATGTGCAATGACCTGAAATATAGATGGAGTTTTGGCTGCTGGCAGAGAAATGATCTGAACTGATACATACAATTCTAAACTCATACGTGATTAAAAAATACAACACCAAATTCTAAAGAAAAAGTTTTACAAATATAAAATTTGACCTAAAAGCTTAATCCTAAGCACACTGACGTCAGTGAATTTTTCTGCAACTCTATACGCTAGTCTGGCATAACGCTTCTACTATTAAGAAAAAAAATCTTGTAGCAGTATTGTAAATACACACAGAAAACTTCACCACTCTATTGATTTCATTGTAGAAATTTTAAAAAAAAAATCAAACCAATTACCAATTTAAAAAAAAATTCAAACCAAGTGCAGGAAAATTTGGTGGTGGTTTTTTTTGTTTGTTTGTTTTGKTTTTTTTTTTAATGAAGAGAAATATTTTCTGGAAACAGGGGAAAAGCAGTTTTAAAACTACTATGAAAAAACTGCTATGGAAGCTTATTTTATGTAAATAATTACCCTTAAAATAACTGTAGTAATGAAATAAAGCTTTTATGTAAAAAAGCTATCACACACAAAAGGGTGTGCATTAGTAACATGACTATTCTCAACATTCTTCTCCTCCATTTAACTGGACTGTTACAGTGGAGAATCCCAAAGCCACTTAGAAGAAATGAACTAGAAGATGCATGTTCATGTGTGGCTCTAGACATTTGAGTCACACCCAACTAAAGCACTTTCAATAGGGTTCAGTTTCTCTTCACCTCACTGATATATAGTCAATGTATGGAAAAGTATGTGAATTTGAAAACAAATTATCTTAATTTTCATCTGCAATCAGGAATTCTAAACCATAACATAAAGCAAGATTTTAGGTAAATGGACTGAGATCAGACCTGGGCTGCCTATCATTCCTCTTAACACTGACAGGAACATTCTTCTTTGATTTATCAAGGTGAAGTGTGTTTCAGACTTGGACTCAAAAGGTCCATCAATATCTACTTAATGATAGGCTGAAAAACTACTCTTTGGAAAAAAGCACACACTTGTTTCAATTCCAAAGACTAGCGCTCTGTAACAGTACAAACTAGCAATCCAATATATATTTTTATTTGTCCACTTGGCTGAAGCTACGGTTGAGACGATTATGAATATGCTTCACAAAGCTGAAAGAATGAAGATAATCAAGTTTAAATTCAAACATACTGTAAGACTTATAAATATATACTTTGTAAAGGCACTTAAAGAAAAGAGATAAAGAAAATCTGAAATTTCTTGGTCAACATAATGGGAATTCAATGGCTGTTGAATTGGCACTTTATATCAACAGGAATAAAACTTTTTCCCCTGGAACTTATTAAAAATCAGTCACTATATAACAAACTGAGCAGAGAATCCTGACTGACTTCTTCCAATGTTTAAAAAAAAAAAAATCACACAAAAAACCCCAAAAAGAACCACAAAAGAAAAGAAAATAAAAGCAAAAGAACAACACAATCCCTCAGGTTGAGGGCTTACAGTTTTACAAGATTGTTTAATCCCCCCTAACAAAAAGTTTTAAACATGACTGTGATAAATTTAACTCAGTAAAAATTCATCCTGTGGTGCCAAAAAATGGTCATCAAGCCCTTCATTAAATACTTGTTTCTGCTGTCTTCCTTGTGCCATCATTTGTGTTCATGCAGCTGTGCATTAATTGCATTAATTGGATCAAGAACCTGATCCTGCTGCAAACTTTTCTTCTTGACAGGTTAGCTTTTGCTGGCAGTGTAGATTTATGACACATTAAATTGAAAGTAGTACTATGGCGTTAGTGTTTTACCTTCACGCAAAAAGTTGCACTGTTTAAACTAATTTTAAAAAACTTTTAAAAATTTAAAGACTCCAGGTCTTTGTATGAATACTCTTACATTTGTTTCCCTCATAGGATTTGCACTGATTTGGCTTCAATCTGTTACCACTGATTCAGTCTAAATCACAACATCAGACAGAAAAATAACAGGTCTTTGAGAAAGCTTTGATTACACTGAAAATCAGTAGTTTAACCAGTGCAACCATACATTCACTACGTATTATTCAATGGAAGCCTGAAAACCAAAGCTATTCACTACCAAACTTGAAATCCTTATTCTGAAAGAAGATGCAGAGACTCTACCAGAAAAAGATGAGGTTACCACAAATCATCRGCTGATCAAGATCCACAGAGGACTACCTGGAACTAAGTATCATACATACTCCTTCCTCTCTCATCTTCTACAGGAAGCTAGCAGCAGAAGAAAGTGAAGGAAAACAAAAGCAATCTCATAATCTGTTAATACTGGTTTTATCTATCCAGAAATAGAAAATAGGTATATCTTATCAGTTGTATCATTTATTAATCTGTGTATATGATGCTTACAATTTTTAAAAAATGTAGAGATTTACTATTTATTGCAAAAAGATTCACTGCAGATTTCTAACAAGATAGTAAGGCAGGAAGATTATGCTGAAATTATTTTTCACAACTGATAAATTTATAAATTTATCACAGTAGGAAATTATAAAATAATTAAAAAGTCTACTCATTAACTTTGTTTCACCTTTTAGGTACATAACTTTGCTGCTCCTTGGCCAGAAATTAAAACTAAAGGAAAGCTTTCCCTAACGACTAGAATGATCTATTCTCCCCATGTTTGTTTGGCCATCTCTCTAAATCAGCAGAAGAGGCATTCTCAATTTAAATTTAGTTCAGGTTCAAAACCTGCCTACACCTCAGAAACTGTGAAAGTTAAATATGGAAAGGTGTTTGGCTAGAGCAGAAGGGAGTTTGCAAAGTTTCTCAAATTTTAGAATGGACTCATCACCTTTTGAAGTGCTAACTGTGTTGGTAACATGGAGAACCTAAATTACAAAACAGAGCCCCAACCTGAAAAGGATGGTAGAAGACAGAAAAGAGGCACAATGAAACATTCCAGTTCCCCTTCATGCCAAGTTTTAAAATACAAATAGAAGCATCAGTTAGGAGTCTAAAAAAATCAAAGAAAGAAAATAAAACAATTCAGTTCAGATACCAAGAATTAAGCTACAATTGTAATATGACCACAGAAAACGCTATACTTAATAAACATATAGAAGTATAATTTAATTTTTCCATAAAAATGGAAAACCATGTAATAATATTGCTTTAGTTAATACAAAGGCAGAATTCAATCCCCCCCTGCCTTTTTGTTAATTTAAGAAAATCTACTGATACTAATTAACTAAACCCAGGCATAGCATGAAATGAAAGAAGAAAAAAAAAAAAAAGAAGGAAATCAGACTAATTAGTATTCAGATAAAAAACTATATACGAATTTCAGCAATACCCAAACCTGCTACAGGAATTTAGCTACAGTTATTTCACAGCTTTGCTGAGATATACGAGGTAGGGTCAATGCCATCAAGTAACAGGACATGTCACTGATTCTGTGCTATAAAAAGAGGAATGCATGGACTGATGCAATATGGAGAGAGATAATCAGGATAAAACACCTGGGTATCTGGGAATAAATACTAGGAGATGCTTGACAGGAGCCACATCACAATTTAACAGAAACTCCTCTTAGAAACTCTAACCAACTTGATTTGATGCAATTGATCCATCCAATGGATCTGCATTATAGTTTTCTTTGGATAGCTAGCATTCAGTATGATCCGCAGTTAAGAAATACAGGTTTTAGTTATGGTGTTTAATGTGTTTGTAAATCTCAGATGCTTGCGTGTGTGCAATCACCATTAGCTTTAGCAAAAGTAAGTGGAAATTTGGGAAATACTGTGATACATATGACAAAAAGAATGGCTGAGATTTCAGAGTAGAAAATTAGCCATCATTGAATAGACCAGTGTTTCTCAAAGAAAACCTGGAGTTAAATAATCTGAATGAATTGAAAATACGTTGCTGTCTTCCTGCATGCAAAATAAAAAGTTCAGTAATTCAAATTCCTTAAATACTTCAAAGTAGAGTTGACTGAATATTTCATATTCTAGACTTATTTTCTAGAAACAGATTCCATTTTATCATTATATTCACTGAAACTTTAATGTACAAATGATATTTTGACTCATTACTACTATTTTTTATAAATTTTATCCTCATTTTTCTCATGTACTTAAATGTGAGGGATGGCTACCTTTCTAATAGCCTTTTTTTTTTTTAAAAAAAAACCCATAATCAGCAATAAATTTACTGTCAGAAGAGACATCTAGAGGTCAACTGGAGCCCGAGGTTTTGCCCATAATGAGATTTTAGCTAAAAAAGCTATCCTAGTACAATCCCCTAGCATGGAATACCTTACTTGACAATGTAATTTATGCAGCTGAATCCCACACTGAGGCAAATAATATAACATGTACCTGGGATAATAATATCTAAAACTCAGTGTATAGAAGAGAAGGACTTAATTACAAATTTTTCCATGATATAGCAACTGTAGCATGATTTTGCTATTTTGCAAATGCATTTGTACATTGGCCAACAGAACAGGGCTGTGATTGTGTTATTGCTTCACAATTCATATGAAAAACACCACAAATGCATATACCATTTTTATGTAAATGTTTTATTCCACTGGGACCGTTTATGAGATCTGAGTTACAGACTATACAAGACTTTCAACCGTTGAGTCAAGAATGCTGACATTAAAGATAAATTATAAACTAAAAATTTTATCTTGCTATTCYTAATACAAAATGCCAACTAGAATATAAGTGAAAATAAACATTACTGAATTTTTACAAATACAGATAATTTTATGGCATTGCTCTGATAATAATGTTCTCTTTGATACATCTTTGTTTACCATATTAAGACTCTCATGCACTTTGGATTTTAATATTCTCATCTTTCAAAGTGACCTAAAAACCACAMAAAACTTCCTACTATTATTTTCAGGAAAAAGAAAAATCACTAGAGGACAGAGGATCATAGGTTATCTCCCCACTCCCCGTTTACTTTGTTTTATCTAAATTTGAGAAATGAACTTGTCAAGGACATCTTATTCTCCAGATTTCTACGCTATTATCACTATTGAACACAGATTAAATTTTCCATATCAGAATATATGCATCAGGGTCACACTACTATTGTAAAAAATACCATTTTTTTTTTCTGAGTCACATACCTACTAATTAGCCTTCATCATTCCTTATATTTAAAAAGGAACCACAAGTGCAAGGACATTCATTGCATTCATGCTTTTTGAAGCTGAACTTCTAATCTAGCCAGGTAACCCGCAACTCCTTCATAGTAGCATCGAAAAGGAGATGCTGCTTACATGAGCACAGACCAGGAAGGGACCTAGGATTACAGCCTTGCAGTAGCTAGGAAATCCGTTCTGCATTCAAGTGCAGGGATAATACCACCGGGTGTTCAAACTGATTACCAATTCCCCAATAATAATTACATCACAACAGGATAAATGATCTAATTCTGAAGCAAGCAATTTTATATACTCTGGAACTGTATGCTATCCTTCCGTATTTTCATGGGTATAATGCTACTTAATTAACTGAGCTCCACAAACAAAAGGAAAAAAATCCTATTAGGAAAGGGAATCAAACATAATCTGTTTCTATTGTGTATATAGTAAAACCTGTAATCAACCAGTATTTTGGATCATAGCCAGAGCAATGCTTCCCATGATGCCACATACAGATTTCTCTTTTGAGATGCATGCAATTTGCAAGGAAAAAACATTAGAAGTCATGAATAAAAATGTGGTGGTCTTTTTCATATCAGATCTGACTACAGTTTTAATTCATTCGAAAGTATTCATTAATCTTAAAAAATTCCTTAGGACTAACATGACAGATGTTTCCCTGCTATCAAAGATTTATTTGTCAAAAAGGACAAGTGGGAATAAAAAGTGCAACTCTATTAGTATTACATTTAAATGGCTATTTTCATGGAAACGATAAAAGCAGTAACAAAATGACTGAATACTAAGAGTTTGCTTTCTTTAACAAGCAGTTAGAAGTTCAATGTCTGCAAATGTATATTTACCTATACATACTATATGCAAGTACTTTTTGTTTACAGATAAATGCTTATTCTTGTTTAAAATATTTTAACTCCTACACCTACCTTTTGACCTCCTGCAGTTTCTGCACTGTGATGCTCTTTTAGTTTCTGCTCCTGTTCCATTATGTCTTTCAAATGCTCATTTACCTAGAGACAAAATAGTTTATTCAGTGGTCTGTTCTAAGAAACAAGTCATAGAAATCGTAAGTTTTCAAAAGGTCTATAAATCACTACCACTGAGTTAACTGAAAAGATTAAACAAATATTTCAGAGTGTAGCCCTGAAGCATAACCAGCAAACGTCAGTTTCAGATGCAGTCTGGGGTCACTAGTTGTAGCTTTACATTGTACAAACTAACCTTCCCCCTATTATGCTCAATCACATTTGATTACAGTGTATCCTTATTACTTGATTCGATTATGCGGTGAAGGTAGATCACTTCAAGCAAAATGTGTTCAAATACAAACAGAATACCTTGGTTTTAAATCATGATAAATCACACAGTAAGACAACAACTCTTAAAAGAGCCAAAAAGAGACCCTCGAGCAGCTGTCATGGCATCTCAACATGACAGTGACTGCTAAGATGTTATATGTAATGTATATTATAGTATTTTATTTAAACTTCCCATTTATTTGGTTCACATAACATGTGTAACTTATTTGTGCAAACTTTGCTTTTTATTATCCATACACAGCAGATGAAGGAACAGTCTCTGTCAGACACAGTCTTGACGTACCTACGTACACGCATACCCTGCCCACTCATCTCTAATCGAATCATACAGTCTACAAAGAAAATCACAGCTTGCTTTTCCAGTACTCATACCTTGTTTATCCAGTACATGACAGCATCCTCAATGTCATAAGGTAGATCTGTAGCTTGGAAGAAGGATGAATACTGCTGAGTGCATGCAATCACTTTCTCAACACTGACCATCTCTACAGTGTATGCCATCATAAGAGTATCGATCATGGCCAAGTGAGCACTCTACAAAGAGAAGCACCAATACCTAATTAGTTGGCAAATCAAAAGATCACTTTCTTATGTATCATTTCTGAACATAGCCACATACATAGACCAAAACTGTAAATGCTGCAAGTTTTCTGCCTGGTTGTCAGTTTTTGAATGAAAGACAAATGAAGACAAACACACATAACAGATTTGAGAACACAATACAAAGCACAGGGACATTAATTAAAAAAAATGCTTATTGCAAATTAAAATAACTTCTGTAACAAAATTAACACCAAAAATAAAGAACTGGAAATGGAAAGAATAAGCAAATTYAGTGATTCAAACGTTATATTACTTTTAACACCTAAAGAGATCTTTTAAATTTGTCACCCTAGAGAAAACAAAAACCTCTGCCTGATCAATGTTATTTGTACTGGAAATAAAAGCTGAGACTGCCTCGTAAGCAACCTTCAACATCATGAAAATGCTACATTAGTAAGTGGAAGTTTATCTATTTTTGAAGTCATCCAGGAAGAACACACAATTATATTAATCTTAAGTAAAAACCCAACATAACAGAAAATATTTATTTTTCTTCCAGTAAACTAATTATCTTATGCAGATGCAGCTATATATGCACAACTAGGTTTAAAATAAGCATATGCTGATAAATAAAATATAGCTTCTGTTAAAAGAGAAGGTATGTTTTTCCTGGTGTTGTTATGTATTGAAAGACAGAGGCTATTTCACAGTTTGTAATAATTAAAAACAAACAAACAAAAACCCAAACAACAACAACAACAACAACAACAAAAGAGGATGACAACCAGGATTTACATTAGATTCTTGCAACTGAACAACAAAATGTTGGCGGTTTGTAGAGGCAGTGCCTACAGCTAAAGAGATTTATTTCTGCTTCATGATAAGAAGAACAGCAACAGCTTTCTAAGTATTAAGCAACATTTCCTACAAACCAGAACAAYTTCCAAAGACAGTATTTTTTGAAACATTGCCTTTAAACACTTCTCACGATGCAAACAAAGATTYCAAACACTTGTTAACATCATCACTTCAATTCTATAAAAAATATTCATATAAACATCTCACAAAGTAGCTATAACAGCCATGGAAGCAGCAATGCACAATGAGTCACACAGCAATATGCTATCTAATCATTATAGTTAAGGTACTACATGCACATCATTTATTGCAGAATTCCCAGCAGGAAACAGATGAACAGATCCAGACTTTGTGCTGCCCTTAGCATTTGTATCACCGATGAAAGTGATGATGCTGGCCTCAGAAGCGGGCAGCAGCACATACCCATTTTTTTTTATGCAGTTAATTTGCTTTGTTTGACAAAAAAAGGCAAACTCTACTTATTTTATCTACTAAAGACATTCACGAAACTGTTCCTGACAACCAACCTTCTGGGATGAGCTTATTCTCTTTGGACCCTGGATGTGACCTGGGAGCCCTCTGTCTGCCACACACTCCATCCATGCTCCCAGCACAAGTAGTGCAGCTAGGCTAGGAACCAGCGCTTCTTCGCTCCTGCCACCATTGATTTACTCACAATAAACTCTTTTCACCATATTCACCTGCCTCATGAATTTATTTATAGACCTTTAGCGGACAACTACTGACACAAGCTCTTAGGTGCAAATCAAGGGAAGAGCTGGGGAGCTGAATTCCTGCCACCCACAGTATTTAAGAAGGAAAAGACAGAGAGTATTGCCCATGACCAGCCTGCTGAGGAACCTTGCACTCCAGTGYGAAATACAGCAATTCTATACATAGATACGAAAGAGTCACTCCTTTGTTGGCCCAGCAATGCAGTGCAGAGGAGGAGTTCAAATAGAGTATCAYATTAACTACTAGTAAAGTCCCAAAACCTTGTGAGGGATTGCAGAGCCTGGGTCAGCCATACAAATCCAYGCAGTTCCGCAGGAGTTTCCAGCTCAGATTGCAGAAGGGTAGTTTAGCAAGTGCAAAACAGGAAGGAAGAAGGGAAGAGTTGGACCAGTCTCTGACATCCAGGGGTCATTGCTCTAATGGTCTTTCCTTGCTATATCTTTGTTGCCTCGTCTGAATGGCACCTGTGTTAAAACCTTGTGCCATTTCCAGACACCACTCCCCCCCCCCCCCCCCCCCCCCGAAAATTAAATGGAGATATTAAAAATAGCATGAAAATGCTGGATTTGCTTTTTAAGAGGAGGTAGTGCACGAAACGTGTTTTCCAGCCAGACATGAGCGGGCTCATATGGAGTGCTACCGCTAGAGGTGTGCTAAGAGTCACCTGCGCTGATCCAGAACTGCCCAGGCTGCCTGCTGCACCACAGGATTGTTTTCATCCCCTGCCTGCGGGGTGGACACAGCCTTCCAGTTGAGGTCTGACAACCAAGGAAGCTCCAAGCAGGTTTGGAAGCAGAATCCTCTTCCCCAACTGCTGATCCATGACTAGTTCACCAGCTACTGTGCCTGTGCTCTGAGACTGGCCTGCAAGAAAAGCAATCACTGGCAACTATCCCAGAGGGAATTTAGTAGCCTTCAGCTCCCATGCTGGATCATCAGTTTCTCTGTAAAACTTGATCGTGCCTATGAAGTGGATTGCCAATGGAGAGAGAAAGCCACTGAAGTGTTGCTGGAACTGCCAATAAGCTCAATACATTATAAATACATTAAGAAAATTAAATTATTTACAACTAGCTAGCTGAGTAACATTTCAATGTTTCTAGCAAATTATTAATGAACTGCAAACGACTTAAGCAAACAGAGGGAACAATGAAAGGGATGACCTTAGGTAATACTCTCTACTATCAAAACCAAGTGTAATAAACTTTTACCCACACTGACTGGATCCATGTCACAACTCCTTATTTCATATAAGCTATCAAATACAAGCATCTTCAGAGTCTCAAAAGTGACTCCAAATTATTTTCGTTAAAATCCAGGCAGGATGCTCAAAATGAGGTTTTTTTAAAAATAGTAAATAATAAAAAGAAGAATTTGAGTCAACTTGCATCTATTATCCYGAGAAACAAACTACAAAATTGCTGTTTTTCCCAGTTAGGAAAATCAAACTTTATTTTATAAATAATTTCTTTACTAATAAAAATCTTTTAAACTATTAACATCTATGGATTTTCCCCCCAGAAAACTGTAAGCAACCAAATAAGAACATAAGTAACTTATACCTAAAATAGTTGTTTTGGTTTGTTTTTAAAAAAAGGAGGTACAGAAAGAAAGAGAAAACTATTTCATTCCACATACAGCTCTACTGGKTTTCTTCCACTTATTCTGGACAGAGTCAGACAAGCTGCATTCTTTTACATCTTTTGATTCACTGTGCTCAAGAAGAAAGACTAAATTAAAAACTGCACTACAAAATAGTATCTTACTGTTCCAAATACAGGGTTTATCAGCGTAACTGCTAAAGTTTTCTAAAAAATCAATTTTTAAAAAGTTCTACTGATAGTAAATGAAGCTCCATTTTTTGTACATCTCTCAGTGAACAGCATATTTTAGGTACAGCTAAAAAAGCAAAAGGGAGAGGTCACTTTTACTAGTTGGATCCACAATTATGGCTGATTTATGACACGAGGAAGCAACCTTTCATGTCTGAGGGGGAAATACAGGTACCATTCTGAGCTGGGCAGAAACTAGGATCAGCTGCTCAGCAATGTCTTCTTTCCCTGGACAAGCCTGTAATACAATGCCTGAAGGAACTCCCTGGGAGCTGCTGATGACTGGTACCAAGACGATACTCTACATGCTGCTATTTCCTCCAAGATGTCAGCATTCTGACACACAGCATAAAAAAACCCAGGCAGGCTTTCATGCTGTCACATACCTCCCACATCCAGAACTGCAGCAAGGCATATTTGAATAAGGACGCACGATTTCGAAAAAAATATTTTTTTAGAGAAATAATAAAAAACCAGCAACATATTAAATTACACAGAGTAGAATACAAAACCATTAGAGAAATATCTTTAAAAAAAATAATCAAGGTCAAGACAGCAGCAGTGAACAACACAGGAAGCAATACACTGTTGTAGAGATTTGGTTTAAGCCAATTCAAACAAATCTTTTCATTCTTGGATCATTTCACTACAATGGTGCAAAGTACTGAAGTCTTACATGGCATACTACATTAAAAAAAATACAAAATGCTGGATTATTTATTTTCTAAGACACAAACATGGTTTTGTCTCTCCCAGTTACACCCTGCAGGGAACACAAGAGTTGTAACTTACTAATCTTTACAGTCTCATGTAATTACTAGTTAGTTTCTGCCCTATAATGTAGGTTCCACAGCTTTATTTTCTACTGCTAAATAGTTCAGTAAGAAGCTTACTGAACTGTAGAAGAAAAATTATTCTAGGCATGACTGCTAATGCTTTCCCTGTCTGCCTAATCTTTGAATATGGAGCTTGCTCCACCTCCCTTGAAGAACTGCAAACAACTTCATTAAAAAGTGGACTAAGCAAAAGGTGTACATGATACTGCACACATAGACATTTATGGATCAATACCGCATATTATAGACAGCTCTTACATTATTACCTACTACTAAGGATATTTCTCATATTCCATTAAATGAGACTCAAGTCAGGAGTTCTCTTTTGACCTGCCCCTTTAGGAAAATCATAGACAAAACCATTTCCCACTACAGTGCTTGAAGAAAGGGGCAGAAAGAAAACAGAGGATATAATTGTTATTCTCATGTTAAATAAATAAATAAATAACTCTTTCCTTGAGTCTTTTATTGGAAGAAAAAGTCCCCTAATCTCATTATGCTTTGTAGAAGAGACTTGATCTTTGACAGAAAACGGCTTTTGTAAACAGGAATATGTATTTATGTTCTTATTGAAGTTGGTCGTGCTTCAGGAATTTTTTGGCAAGAATTTTGTGAAGAAATTTGGTCATAGTAAAAAAAAAAAAAAAAAGTCTTCACACTGTAGTTCTCACTTGCACAGTAAACACATGTATTTCTAGCTAAATTCCCTAAAGATTTTGCCTACACTGGATCAGGCACTTGAGCAAAGAACAGAAGAGATCAACTCTCTAGAATCAGCTGGGAGAATATTTATATCACCCTTATATCACTAGTTATGCATGTAATCAACTGTTTCTACCTGCTGAAAACAGAGGGTTTGGATCCAGATACTTCTCACAATACAGTAAAAAACAGTAACTTGAGCCAGTTACTTCAGTTAACAGTAAAGTACAGATTAAATTCCATGGGCTTGATGAAACTTACTCTGAAGATACCACATACAAGTAAGCACTAAGATTACAAGTATGTTGAATGTTCGGAGTATTCCTAAAAATAATTGATCGGTTAATGCTAACTGTAAGTAACATTTCTTAAATTAAAACTGAAATTAATGTTCTGCCAGTATATACTAGTTCTTAAACTAATGTTACATTTTCTTGCATGATTATTACCACAGATTGATTGTTATCAAGACAGAGCAAAGACAACTAGAAAGAAACGTAGCAAGAAAGAGAATACAATAACTAAGATAGGGATCATCCCCACAAAAACAGTCACTGAATTTGTAACTGCTAGAAAGTATTGATTATATGGAATAACCATTATAGGACACGTACTTAAGGAGAGAAGACAGGTAAAAACAGAGTTGCTGACATGCAGAGTAAAAGAAAGACAGGAACAGCAGGAGAGTAAGGGATTAAACATACAGGACAACTGCAGCGAAAAGGTGTGCCAAGAGCACTGTGAGGATCTCCTTCCGTACGCTAACCCACGTCTCTGAATCCAGCTTTCTTGCAGAGTCTGTGAACAATGCAGTTTGAGTAGGCTGAGTAGCTTTAGCCTCAAGCCACCCTCCCCTAGATAATCCGAGTCTCAAATGAATCTGCTACATAATGAGATAGAAAACACCTAAATTCCAAGTCTCAACTAAGAGTGGAAAAATGCAGAATTTCAGCTCAGGGAAAGCACAGGCCAAGGCTCGATASTGCAGGAGGTGAGGAAGGAATTCATCAGCAGAGCCAACAGGTGATAACTCTATTACAAACTTCAAAGCTATTGCTTCATTTCACCAACATTCATATAGTAAAATGAAGACAATTCTGATACTACAAAGGAAACAAGAGTTTTAAAAGATTTTGATCAACAAAATTGAGCAGTCTGAAGTAGTCAGTTCTCCGCCGTTTGATGATTTTTGGATCCAGTTCTTCTCTAGCCTCACACAGTACTTACGCCCCGCACAATTCTAAACTAACCCCAGTTGTCTAGTTATTCTTGTCCTGCAACGGAATGATCATGTCGAATTAACTCCTCACTGCATTTTCATGAAGAACAAATGCTTGACTCTGATAAGGTGCTTGTTCAGCAAGAACAGGCATTACTGAGTCAAGCTAAACACATCGTAGCAGGTTCTGCAAGTTAGAGGGAATGGTTTTTACTTTCACTATTTATTATAATCTTCTGTATTTGGTTAACTTTTTAAATTTAGTAATCAATTACATGTATACATATAAAATACTATTATTTGACTGACTATACACATTTGACATGGGAAATGTAATTCACTTCTAAAAAAGAGGATTTGTTAAGTACAGATGCTTGCTGAGTTAAGCATTTTGATAGCACTTCTAAATTCTTCTACCCAAGATTTCCTCATTATGCTTGTTAGGGAATTTAATAACTTGATCTATTAACTCAATCCTAACTAAATACTTAACAGAGATTCCCAGATTCTTTCTGAATCATATAACCATGTGAGACCTTTCCCCACTCCGGATCATAGTGAAACAAAATACCTGCACGACATGCACTGGAATCAAGAACCAGCAAATGGTGCACATCACATTATTTTTATTTTATTATATTTTATAGTATCACACTACCTACTTTGATTTTTTTTTTTAGATATACTTAACAATTACTCCAAAAGTCGCCTGTAACCTATTTACTGGAAGAATCAAGTGCCTAATGGTAAAAACCACAAAGGCACTTCCGTGCCTTTAGGCCAAGTACTCCATGTTTCAAAAATAAAACATTTGTAGTTGGATAGGTTAAACTAAAACAAGAATTTGATGTAGGATAGCTGATAACAAGATAGTTACACACATTTAGATGAATAAATAGCACCAGCCTTAAATTTCCCAGAGTATTTTGTTTTTGCAGATAATTGAGGATTTTCCTAGATCACACTGTCAAATCCTGTCCAGATAAACCAGAAACAAAAACCCCTTACAAAGATTTATATTCTGTTACATATGTACACTGTCTCCTTGCTTTTATGCTCTGGACATTTAAACCAAGAACAAGAAGTAACTATATAAAATACCATCTGAATTTCTTCTGTCACAACAATCTCCACCAATCTTTGAAGAATACAGGAGTGGGAAAAACAGAAACAGGGCTTCGGTTATAAACTAACTATATCCATATATAAATAAAAAGTAGTTCCTTCTTCCTGACTCACTCATACCTGCATAGTAATGACATTAAAAGCAGTGTTTTAACTTCTCTGGCAGCTCAGCTAAAACACCTCCAGAGGCAGTTATCACCAGGAAGTATCCAAGCCTGTTCATCTCAGAACATCTGCTGAAGGAACACAGCCTTAGGAGTGCTGGAGAACTACCACTTCCTCATGGAGATGCAGCAGCAAKGACAAGACAAGCTAGGTTGCTACAGAATTTGGGGTGAAGAGTTCAGGTTTGGGTATGCTATATATATATATATGCTATAAGTACATAAGAGAGGAAATTAGAAAGGGAAAGAGAGAAAAGAGGCTGAGGTCCCAAAATAAAAATATATGGAGGGCTGCGATACTTATTYGTGGAGATGAGAGTGGAGGAGGAAAGAGAGGCATGTCTTCTCCAGTGCATGACTTAGCCTGACACCGTGCCACAGCATGCTACAAGTCCCACTTGCAAAGCCACTCAGARCCACTGCTCAGTATGTTATCAGAGCAGATACTTTGAAACTTTGCAACATAGACTTCTAGTTAATCCGTTTCACAGTTAAATACTGACAGCCATTTTTAAATGGCAGCTGTTGTTGCTCAGGTAACTGATACGCTTTCTGACTAATCTGCATTTCTGTTTTGCTTTTTTGTTAATATGAAACTAGTTAGTTATTCTCACACTTTATCTCACAATCCTTATAAGGTTTAAAGCATTGAATGAATGTAAAATACCCATCTGGTAGAAGTCATGCCATCAACTTGATATTACAACAACGATTTATTAAGATTTTGCCTAAAGTAATACAGAGGATGAAATTTTACGTAATTCTCAACATTTAACAGATCTCCTTCTACTGCCCAGTGGCCTTGAGTTCTGATGAACTAAGTTCTAATAATGAGCTCTTTGCGCACAATACTAATGAGAGAAAAATGATGCTTTAATTACAGTGACGAATAGTGCAATACACTGGTTTGTTCAATTACAACAGACACAACAGAGATTGGAAGGTTGATTACTCATTGTAATTTAGGATGTGTCTCAGTTTGAGATAGCATGTAAGAAGCTTCTCATTTTCTACAATTTGCTGGAGAGGAACTGAAATGATATTTGAGGGAAAGAACTTAGAAACCTCGAAAAACTTACCACTCCCCTTCCCAAAACAGGTCCAGGTTTCTCAGGGACTTCTCCAGTCAAATTTTTAATAACAAGGATGGAGAATCTACAACCGCTTTGGGCAAACACCTAATGTCTTCCATCATGTTAGAGTTAACTGGTACCCTTCTCAGTACAAAATCCCAGCCTCATAGTAGGGACAACTTCATTCTGTCACATATAAAAATATGGTAATATTTGACAAAACTGCTGCTCAAGAACGTATGAAATATTTCTGTGATTTTTGTTAAACTGCTGATGTACAAAAATCTATTTTTAGGACAGAAACATGAGAATCTTTTTTAGGCTTAGCTTTCTTTGTTGATCAAGGAAAATATTGGCTGAAGAAATCAAAACATTATGTCTGGTCATTTCAACACACTATCTTCAGAAAGAGGAAAACTAGCTTCAATTTTTGTATGAAAACATAATATGAAAACTTCCTGCATTTGCATATGAACAGGCTCCTGATAATTTCCTCGCTATTTTTTTATTAACCATAAAAAGGGCAAAGAAAGAAGGTCATCACACTCATTACTGTAATGGCAATTACATTAAGAATAGGAGTTTTGACCTTTTCCTCAAAGGTTTATAGGAATATCACATTTATAGACCATAACACAGCACAGTAAGACATGAGAGGGAAATTGACCTTATCAAATATTTTCTTCTAAAATAACAGCCAAAGTCAAAAGAAATTTCCCAGTCTCCTACTTAAATGAACTCTACCAGCAATGTTAAAGAAATAAAAACAGACACMGAAAATTATACTGATCACAAGAAACCTGTTTCTCTACGGCTGTTAATGTAGTAAAATCTTGTAAGCGACAAGCTGCTGACTAATAGCATTACTAAGTCAGACAGCCGACCAACATTTTTTCATCTACGTATTAAAGGAGTGTGACAGGCCASCCACAACAATGGCTGCTAAACAAGGACATGGTCCACAGTGATGTTATAGCAGAAGTGGGAAAGGTGCATTATGGTTGTTTTGATAAATATATTCAAAAGCCTTTCCACTTGTTTGGTTCATCTGGACTAAACACCAAGCTTTAAGACAGATCTTGAACCTCTAAAGTAAAGCAGGGCTTCTTCAGAGAAAGACTTGTACATACACACACAGAGGCACAGAACAATTATTTTACTGTGAACTTTATGATCTGTTTTTTCATCTTCCCAACTAACTCTGTACTCAGGTATATAATTTATACTTAAGAAAGAACAGTCTGCATGCCTTCACAGAGATCCTGCTGTACCAATAATCCTTTTTAATAGATTACTTGCACCCAGGGATGTCCACTTTATCCACTGCTGCAGATTTTTGCAGGACATCTGGTTGTAGTCCCCATCACTATAAGCTTCTGCTAAGCATAGGGCCATACAAGCTATGTCTCTGTCAGGAACTCTGCAGAACAACAGGAGCGATCAGTAGACAGAAAAGGGTTATGCTGAGGACGGAATACCTAGGATAGAGACTTCTGTTGTCAACCATCACTCCACTTTGAAAATAATCTGGAATTTAAGAAGCGTCTGGATTGTCTTTCTATCAGCTTTTCACAAAAATGGGAAGGTCAATGAAATAGTAACTAAAGCTTTTCTTAAAAGTTACTTTGGTAAAGAYGTGAAAAATTGTTATAGATATGATACCATCTTCAGCAAGTACATTTTCTTTCCAAAACTTTCTTTTTAAAAATGAAAAGGGTAATTAGCTTGTGGCCTAGACATAGAAAAGGCTGGAATGCTCTTTTCCAAAGAATTAAGATAGAACAGGAGACCGTTGTGAACCAGAGACTACTTCTCAAGTTAACTGGCAACCAAGGAAAAATGATACCCGTTCTCATCCTTCACAAGTATCTGTAAACTGATACTTTTTATGGCATGAAAATGAATTGGAAGTCTCTCTCTCCTCCACCTCCCTTTGGTAGTGAAATAACTGCCAGTTTGTAAGTCTGTTTAAAGATTAAAACAATAAAACACACGATCTTGTTCTTATTCCTCATGCCTTTTTGGTTCATAATGTTATTCCAGGAGGTGTTGCATAATTAGTAGCTCTCAAAACAGAAAAGTCAGTCGCAGCAATAACCTGTTCACATTCTGGTAAATAACTATTTTCTCTGGCAAAATATCACTCCTTTTCTCCCCAACTAAGGCAAGCTGAGTAAGAGGACAGGGTGACAAATGAAACAAAACAGGTGAACAGAAAAATACAATACAGAAACAAATAAAACATTTCAATGACTTAAGATGGCGATTACTAGAATGTAAGTATTTGCTATGCTTCCAAGAACAGCAGTAAATGCCAATAGTATTATTTGAAATCTCTGCTACAAGCACAAGATATGTCAGTGCATGCTGTCCAAAAACCAAACAAGCCCTTCCCATAATGATGAAATCTTTGCTTCAAAGGAATGATCCCCATATATGAACCTCAACTATTAAATCACCTTGTTTACCGGGAAGTGGAGGGGAGACAAAGGGAGAGAAGGAACAGGAAAGGATTTCATAGCTGTCCTTAAATGATGGATTCAGAGACCAACAGCTGTAAACATTAAGTCCCACCAGCGGTGCCACATACTGCCACAGAAAGGTCAGTGCAGGCCCCGTGCAAACGGTAGGGAGGGGTGTAGTGTGTTTAAAAGCCTGCAACTCCTGGCAAGAGTCAGGCAGTTTGACTGATTAGCTACACTGTTTTGTCAGTCAAAAGGGGACACCACAGAACAAAAATCTGTGCTGGGCAGTTTGGGCRTTGAACATTTGGAGGAACTGAAAACAGTTTTGTTTGGAAGAGTTGGAGAACAAAGTGGCGTAAATAGTAAGGACTGCAGAGGAATGACATCAAGCCAGGACAAAATCTCTGGAGAGGTACTGCTGCAAGAACTTCATTGATGKTTTTTTTGATTGGACTAAATAAAGCAAAGTAGAAATTGTTGYTTCCTGATTTTTTCTTAATTTCTGAATGCCTTATTTTGCTGTATGTTTTAAGTCTGTTTGTGGTTTGTTTGGGGTTTTTTTCCACACCTCCTTCTCATTAAAATTACAAATTGACTGACATCTGTTGTTTCTTTTCAAGCACCCAAACTCTGTAATCCCATAATCCTTAAATGGGAAAGGACGATTATTGAGAAACTTGTCTGAACTACATATGACACACATTACTGGACATTTTAGCAACCAATTTAAAATCATTGGTTTCAAGTATGTTATATCAGAATTGAAGGTAGTATCTGTAACTTATGTTACCYAAATACCCGAAGCTGCTATTAAATATTAATTCCAAGCAGAACAAGAAAACAGATGATGTTACCCTCCAGAATACTTTTCGATTTATTTTTTCGCCTCATCTCTTCGCTGCTCCAGATTATAGATGTTACTCATTATAACTGCTTTGTTACTGCCATTCTCTTAGGTAATTTCCACTTGAATTATAACATTTTACAATATTGTCAGTCATATGTTCTATGTTATGGGAAACRTGACTACGAAGTGAACTATCATGTACAGCTATCTCTTTGGCACAGGATTTTTGCCTACTATTCTTAACAGTATCTACTGTTAAGAATGCATTTCCAGAAGAACTTCTGTTATCATCTTTCCACTCTTTACCTCCAACCACAATCAAAACCTCCCAAAACATTCAAACAGTGGATTTTAATAAATTTAAGCTGCATTAAAACTGAACACATCATTTCTAATTATTTATCAAATCATTCCTAACATGGACAGACAGCTCCTTGTATTCATCCTCAAACACAGAATAGTTGCTATTTTGAGACATGTTACTTAAGAACTATGATAAAAAGTCTTTTCCAAGTTATATGCTGGATGTATATGCACACRTACCAAGCAAGGCAAAGAGGTGCTATAGAGCCCCAAGAAACAACACAGGCTAGACGAATGCCAAGCCTACAAGAGAATGTACACATGGTTCCTCCCTGAACAGAGGGCCCTGTGATTTTTTAGCTTCCAGTAACTAATGTGTACCTAGTGTATAAAAAGCAGCTGCAGCAGATTATTTTATTATTTAAAGCACTATTTTATTAATTTAAAGCATTATTTTATTATCCCACAACAGATGAAAGGTACAGGTACAGAGTGAGGGATCTCAGATGACTGAAGAACTATTTCACAAGCTCATAATTATTGATGGAGATCAGTCACACATGCACATATCATAATCACTTTAAATAAAGTAAGTTTCATTTCATAAACACGATTTCAAATTTTCATATTGCTGCAAAGAAAAATGACAAAAAGATAAAAACAATTAAGATAAACTGAGAGGAACATTCATGTTAGTACACGTGCTTTCTACTGCGTCTGGCACTCTTCCTGTTGCCTCTTTGCACTTGCTATATAGTTCAGGTACTTCAAAATGAAGTATCAAATCCAAAWCACTTTATTTTGATTGTGCCTTTTGCAGATGAGAAAGAAGCTGTTTAATGAAAGTTACTCATACTGAAAAAAATAGACAAAACAATATCAGTTTCTCACTTCCAATGAACAAGCACAGAGAGGTTCAACCAGAGCAGCTACTACAGACAAGAGGAACATTAACATCCCTCACTCCTTTCTTCTCTGTGCATTATAGCCTGCAACTTCCTTGTACCATCCCAGGATGTGCARTCACACAACAGGAAACGTGCTTCCAGCTCCATCCCTTACCCAGGCGTGAGAGCAGCAAATCAGGCTGCATGCCGGGACCTCACAGCCATAGCAGGAAGCACTTTGAACAGAGTTTGTTGTTCAGATACCGGTTTCCCATATCCACTGCAGAAAAGGCAGCAGGCTGGCTGGCAGCCAACTGGACCATACTGGTCTACCAGACGGCTTTGACTGTAACTATGAAATGGTTCAAAATAAAGAAAAGGCACTGTAATAGTGATTCTTCAAACTTTTTACTTGGATACTATTTAAAATGTACTGGGTTGATGGTTGGACTCGATGATCTTAGAGGTCTTTTCCAACCTTAATGATTCTATGATTCTATGATTCTATGATTCTAAAATACTTCTATCATTCATCAAAATGACCTTTACAATAGCTTTTGAATCAATCCCTAACTGACTATACTGGGATTCTATTAACATAAACCATACACTCTTTTGGCATTTCTAGGTATATCAATGACAGACTATAAAAGTTATTTTGAATGCTGTCTTTATCTTAACTCTTTGGGGTTTGAACAAAAGTGAAAAGAACGATGTAGTGTAGGATGGGGACCCGAACTGGAAAGATTAGGTTTTGGCCCTGGCAAATCAAGCATGTAAACATACTAATCTGAACGAGCAGATATAAAATCCAAGATTCCTTAAGTCTCACCACTAAGAGTATGCAAAATATCTATCTGCAAATGCTTCTCATCTACTAAATGATGTACACGCTATATGACAGCCTACTACCCCATCAGTCACTCCATTAAATCAAATAGTACAGATCCACACTGTGTATCTACAAGTTCTGATGATGACTGAAGTGCATGCTAATCTATGCAACAGGATTTCAGATCTTGTTTTTATTGCTGGTTTAAGATTATGATGGAAGGCCAAGGGGAGGGTGGTGGTGGTGGAAAAGATTTCATGACTTTCTCAGAAGTCCCCCGGTAGCCAGCTGAATGCTCACAGCTTCACTCTTAGGTTCAGTAATTTTGTGATCTTTAACTTCCAGATGTTTGTCTTCAGATAGTCATGTCTGTCATAGAAGTAGTGACGCCTCATTTTGCAGCCATAGTAAAAAGTCAATAGAAGCCAGTTTTAATGTATTAGAAGTGCTACCTAACGCTAAATGAACTAAAATGTAAGGCTCTTTACATTCTTAATGTCTTATTTCCCTACTTGTAGATTTGGTTAAATAACACTTTCATATTTGTTTATATATACATATTTACACACACACAAATACATCTATAGGAATAAGATGTCAGAGTAGCTTTGAATGCACGTCGCAAATAATGTTACAACAGGCGTTAAACAATGAGAATGAATCAGTCATTCGAACAGCATTATCCCTTTGGGATGTGAATGAGACAGGTCTCATATTTACTGAATGAGACAGTCTCTCATATTTAGAGACTAACATCACACTTTTGCCAGAGTCCCAAGACTACAAATGAGAATGTCACTCTGGCTTTTCCTAGCTTTCCAGTATTTGTCATTGCCACTAACTTTTGACTTCTTTTTTGTGCACAGCAAGATACAGAAATAATATTCCCAACTTAGTTTTTATAGATACTGGTGTCTATATTAAAAAATTGTTTGTTTTTAAACAGATGATTTTTATAGAGTAATCAATCATTACAAACACCAGTTGTTTATTGTTCTAGACATTTGCCTAACAAGTCTTGTTCAGCTGTTTATAAACTTGGGACCTTTTCATTCCACTGTTACCCTGATCCAACATGAAAACTTGCCATTACACCTTGGTATTTCAACAAGACACTGGATGAAACAATTTAAATTCTCTCCTAATTACTGATAATGGATGTACTACCAAGATATAGTAGTGAACGTATTCATATTTGCAAATATACTGCTACATAATTATGGTAAARCACGCTACTTGATGAGATAAAGATGATAATTTCACAAAAATAAATAATACTAATAAACAAATATATACATAGGCCTGATTTTATAGTCTTCTCATTCAGTCTCTAATTTTATTCTGTATTTGATTAATTTAACAAACATTTCACTGAAATAGTGAGCAGCCCTACCTTAAGCACCACCAACTGGATGTTGAAATTTACAACAACCTAATCCAGGGAAAAACAAATGACCTACCAAGCTTTCAAATTTCACCTCAAAATATCATTTASCTTTCAATATATAATCAGGTTTAAAATGCTTATGCAAATTCAGCTAATTGCATCCTCTAAAAAGGCATCTGAAATATGTAAAAGATTGCAGAAACAGTTTCTGTAAATATATAACAGAGTCTACTGTGACGTACCTTCTCACAGCAGCAAGTACGAAAGTTAACCTTTGAGACTGAATACTGGACTTGAAGAAGTTAAGAAATTGTTAAACAATTCATAACAAAAACTAATGTTTAAAATTACAGGAATAAAATAAACTTCCACTCAAAATGCATATATCTTGACAGCTCCAATGAGTTAGATTACTTTCAATGTATAGGGAAAGATGAGATTTTTAGATGTGAGGTAGACGGATATGAGGCAGAGAACTTGTTTGTGTAACTAGTTTGTGACATCAATTCCAGATAAAAGCCTAAGTCACTTTTTCCCCTCCCCCCCCCCCCCCTTACATTAGGGAACAGTCATTCAAATGCTGTTATAAAACTAACCTTCTGAAAAATTCTAAAACTAAGAGAAACATACTTAAAATATTTGGCAAATCACTAATTAATATCTAGTAGCATCTATCACACGGCTCAGCATTATCATAATGTTGAAAAGAAACCCATCCTGAATCATGCAGCTCACACCCTAAGACCCAGACAAAAGCAGCAGAGTAAGTTGACTAGACAGTATTTTTTTGTTTTAACTCTATATTGTATTAAATTTAAATGGATTTTAGATAAAGAAATAACTTGAATTCACCTAAGGGTGAAATTGTTCTTTCAAAGAAAAATGTCACAGTTTCGGATGAAAAGAAGAGAAAACAAGTGAAACTGTGGGATAGATGTTACAAAGGAAGAATAGCCTCAACATCTAAGAATTGTAGATGAAGCTCTTTGAAATTTCTTTCGCTAAAAATACTGTAGAAAAAAAGTGATAAGCATGTAGTCACAGTATTTGTAAACACATTTTAAACAAGAACTAAAACTTAATTGTCAATTTCAGTTGGAATAAAACTGAACAGGTTCATAAAAAGAAATAACCTGGTATGTTGTTTTAGTAAATACTATCTACATAAAAACAGTCATACTATCTACATAAAAACAGTCAGCCTTTTCAACTGAAAATTGAGTGGCAGTTTTAAAGTCTAGGTGCATTGTACAACTTTGCACAAATGTTAAAGTATTTCTCACATTAAAATGCCAGACAAAGTACAATTCTGTTGTTATTTTTAAATTAGTTCTTCTAATAGTAGACCTTATTTGAGAAGTTTAGTAATATCCATTTCAGGTCGAATATGGATAAAATCTGGAATACACATTCATTTATACGCTCTAGTAATTAAAATATCTTAATATAGATTTACATAGCATTATGTTTTCTTAGGGAAAACATATATCCTGAGACAGTATTTATTATATTTGCAGGCTTCAGACAATGTTTAGTGAAAAAAACAACTCACTCTCCACTTAAARACTTTTTTCTCATAGTCAGGCAATACTTCAAGATTAAATTCTCTAAAAGCCTCTGACACTCTCAACAAATATTCCCATTTGGAAGTGTCAGTTATTCTGTAAAYAGAAGACTTCCAATCAATCTTTCCTGCATAGGGACCTGCTTTTCTAATGAAAAGGGCTTAGAGAAGAGGAAATTGTGACCCTCATCTGTTACTGTTTTAGTTACAATGCTGCTGGCAGTGCAAGGAAAGTAAGTCCTGAAGATACTTTACTGCCAAATTTGTAAAGAAAAGCAATTTCCTTGTTCTGTTGGCCCTGTACTTTGACAATTAAAAAATAAGAATGAAGAAAAGGTTTTCTCCCCCTCATATAGCGCACAGCAACCCAACACTTTTCAAAGGAAGCCATTTCCCTGAGCTGCGCACCACAGAACTTCATTTTCATCTTGTTAATTCTCAAAGCTAGCCTTTGCTTTAACATTTTATCACTGAATTCCATTTGAACTTAGTGTAATACTAGTAACTGGTATCARTTATCAGTTTATTGTATAACTAGACTAACATTAAGTAATAAAATTTAAAATGTTCAATTATTATAATCTGTAATTTTCTTTAGTATCGTATTTTCCTGTTTTAATCACAATCCATCATTTTGCCCCCAGAAATTATGACAATAAGGTAAGAGATAATGGCATGTCTAGTTGCCAACAGATTAGCAATGTATTATTTTAATCTGTAAAGTACCATGTACACTGATGCCACTGCAAGAAGCAGAGGAGGAGAGGTGGGAGTTATGCTGTAGGAGAAAAATAATTTATCATCCTTCTGGAAAAAGATATTCCTGGCAATAGGCTTTATCACACCATGCCTACACACAGATCTGGAGGTCTCTGCTTTATTGGGGTTGTCACAGATTGATGATGTCCTTCGGATAATTTAACTGAAGCACTTTCAGGAAGCATCTCCAACCACTTGGCTCTAGTTATCCTTTGGTAACGAAAAGGAGGAAAGTGGAAAGAAGTTGCTCTATGACAATGAAGCCTTGTGCTCTGGTCTCAGGAGTAACTTCACTTCTCCTCCCACCCAGTCATCACTCTCAATCCCCCGAAAGATCCAGTTCCCATCCTGAGCCCTCTAATCTCTCCCATTTTCCCTCAAAACCTACATCCTGAGGGCCTTCTTGAACTATTCTAAATATGTGCTGGCTCAGGAAGGAAGCTCATCAGAGTCCACAGCTATTTGGTCTGCATTTCAGCCTTTCCTTTGGCAAAGGAGTGAATTTGGCTTGTTCTCCTCTAGTCCAGCAGCTATCTCCAACATGCTTGTAAGAACTTGTACAAGAAAGAATTTGTAAAATAAATAACCAGCAGAAGATAGATACAGGCCATCAATAACTAGAACAAAAGACAAAAACAAAATATCATTTGACTAGGATTAAACTTGCAAATTCAGATCATATTTTAAATTCTTTTCAAAGAAGGGTTGGGAAAGGTACAGAAGCAATGCAAAGAACAAGAAATCAGCAGTGTATGCCTTCGGGAAAACTTAAAGGCAAATTTAGTCAGTGGTTATACTGGAAGAATGGTATTTTTCAAGATAAAATAACTAGAAGAAAAAAAAATAATCTAGAAGACTACAGTTTGGGTAAGACAACAAAAGGACAATATGGTCAAAAAATAATATATTTTAAAATAATAYGAAAACAGTCTTGCATGATTTTAACTTTAATTTACTCATCAAGATGGCAGTTAAGATGAATATTATCTAAAAAGAACTATGAACCAAGAGCTTCATACAGGAAAAAGTGATGTAACTGGCAGGAAAGACATGCAGTTATCACCCCAGCGAATGTAGCACCTTTTTAAATGACAGTAAGTGCTGGTAGTCTTTTGTGCTGCTGTCCAAGGTTTCAGCCTTAAGAAGATGGCTAGTAGCTCATTTCCTTGACGACTGAGGATGCTCATTGCATTTAAGCATAAGAAATAATGGCCTACAGAGAAACATCTCAATTCTATTACGAGTATACATAGTGACCTGCAAGCTGATACTAGAATCTTTCACTTTTTTCAAGAGAGCTCCAATTATCTATTCTAAAAAGTATATTAATTATTGATAGCCTTTGGATTATCTGCAAGTCTGCCAAATTCATGCAGAACCTACATCTTCATCTCAGAGTCTAGAGCAAACAAGGAAAGAAAAAATATTATATTTTAAAAATTATAAAAGGATTTAAAGAGGAGGTCTCTGTACATACTGAGATATTCTTTCCGTAACTCTAAGCACTGGGGACATTCCAAAAGTGTAGGAGAAATGAAACAATGGGTTGGTGTTTTTTTTTTTTTTGAGAGTCAACAGACAATACAAATAATTTTAAAGGCCCCACATCCTTCTTCTGATCTCATGCAGAATAATTTCAGAGTCAACAAGCAGCTTGATTTATAAAAAAGAAAGATAAAAATATAATGCTAAGTAAAATATGAACTTATAGAACCATAAGCCACTTTTTAAATTCACTTATAAATGTAACTGAAAAGTGTAAGGCTGTCATTATGAGTGCAAGGCACCTAACTTGATACTAATACATGATGATTAAATAGAATTTTTAATGCTGGATACATTAAATTGATCTATAATTCGGTCAACTAAGCTGAAAACACAACTCTGAGAATAGAATCAGCATTTAATAGGTGTTTTTTCCAAGAAACACTACAGGGATGAGTTATCAGCTCACCATCTCTTACTATTTTTACTAATGGCCTGGAAGAAAAACTTATCACTGGTCAGGTTTGAAGAGAAAGCAAAATTTGTGGGAAAGGTAGCTAAGGAAGATGATGAATCAGAGGATTAGAGCGATCAGTTCTCCCTCTAAATTTGGGAGGGTAAGAAGCGAATCAAATAAGTAGCATTGAAATGGAAGGTCCCATCTTGGCTGAAAAAAATGCAAGCTATAGTAACCAGAAAGGTACTATCTTCTCTAGTAAAGGAAAGGTTTAAAGTTGTTTGAGAAAAGGAAACTAAAATAATTGACACTACAGCCATATGTACGATAAGAGCATAATTGTGTTTAAGTCATTAAGACATCAGATCTCGTTAGAACAAGCAAGGCTGTATTATCCTTCTCCCTCTCCCATAATCAGTACAAGCCAATAATACCAAGCCACATGTAGCCTGTTAGATAAGTTCTCAGTTTCCCTATGTTCTGGGAAAACCAGACAAATTATGCCTCAATGCCTAGAGGCATATGGGTATTATTTTCATTTTTTTTGTTGAAAGTACATAGTACTTTAGCGGCATTGTTTTCCTCCCTAAAGCTTTGACCTGGAAAAATAAGAATTTTCAGGCATATGCGTATACTGTCCTGGTTTCAGCTAGGATCAAGTTAATTTTCTTCCTAGTAGCTGGTATAGTGCTGTGTTTTGGATTTAGTATGAGAATGATGTTGATAACACACTGATGTTTTAGTTGTTGCTAAATAGTGTCTGTACTGGTCAAGGACTTTTCAGCTTCCCATGCTCTGCCAGGTGCACAAGAAGCTGGGAGGGGACACAGCCAGGACAGCTGACCCAAACTGACCAATGGGGTATTCCATACCATATGATGTCATGCTCAGTATATAAACTGAGGGAAGAAGGAAGGGGGGATGTTTGGAGTGATGGCGTTTGTCTTCCCAAGTAACCGTTAGGCATGATAGAGCCCTGYTTTCCTGGAGATGGCTGAACACCTGCCTGCCCATGGGAAGTAGTGAAGGAATTCCTTGTTCTGTTTTGCTTGTGTGCACGGCTTTTGCTTTACCTATTAAACTGTCTTTATCTCAACCCACAAGTTTTCTCACTCTCACCCTTCTGATTCTCTCCCCCATCCTACTGGGGGGGAGTGAGCGAGTGACTGTATTGTGCTTAGTTGCCGGCTGGGTTAAACCATGACACTGACTTAGAGAAAATACAATTCATTATGCTAACTAACAATAAAGAAAAAAAAGTACTGGAGAGTACCTGGGGACACCATAACACTTTAGAAGACACTGGAGTAATCTGATGCCATTATTACCTAATTACTATACTAAAACTGATAGCAAGTTCAGTAAGTAAATTAATTGAGTAGAACTTTCAGTATCAGGATTTTCTTCTCTAGCAGTTCTTTACGTATTTCATCATCAACTCCATCATTACTATACTATTTTACTTCCCAATCGCGTAAGTTAAGTTTTTGCTGTATTTCTTCCTGTTGCTGAGGAAAAACTAAAAGCAAGAGTTTGAATAATTTCATTCTTTGCAGGTACCTACCTATTAGATACATTTTACCATAAAGAATTCAGCAACACAGAAGTTATGAGGCTTCCCTGACAAAATGATATACTGAATTACATTAACTTACAGTCTTTCTATGCGCAGGCACACCATCATTTTTTTTTTTAACCTCACATACACAAGCATGTCTTTACAGGGAACTTCTAAATATCATTATACAGGTTTGGTTTTGCTTTTGGGAGTGGGGGAGTTAAGAATAGGGGCAAGGGAAAGAAAAAAAAAAAAAAAAAAGGGTAAAACCTGTTCAAAATTGTGAACTGAATTTTCTTTCCCTCAACATTTTGTCCATTCCATTGTTTCCCTTTTATGTATTAGGATGTAACCCCATGTAGTCCTGTATTTCACCCTAACCTTTTACTTTTTTTTTTTTTTTTTTTTTTCCCCCCACAGAGCATCAAAGGTGTTAATGTAACACAGCACTTGAATTGAGCTCTTTACAAAAGCTGGCTGCCTTCACAGAACAATACTACAGAAACATATCACCCAGATTTACAGAATTCTTTCTATGTAATAGACCAGGAAGCTTTTACAAATGTTTATTCCCTCACAGCATGCCCTTAAGAAGAAAAATCAAGCACAGGGGATTTTCCACCAAAGCATGTGTCGCTAATACATGGTATATTCGGTTTCAAAATAATCTTAATATGATGAAGAAAAGAGTCAGAAAAAAGTCTGTATTAACCTTTTGCATCAGCGTGGAGAACACTTAAGTAAATCACTGATCAGCGGACACAATCTGAGGTTAGAAAGTATAACCACCTGAACATGAGCGTACAATGAATGTCGTGCTGCCACAAGAGGCAGCTGACATACACGTGTGTGTCAACTGCAGACTCTAGTTTGCAAAAGATGCACGAGTACCTGTTGTGCCCTACAAGCCTTGACAAGGTCCCAGTTAGAATCCTGGGTCCAGTTTTCAGAACCACCTGTCAAGAAAGATTGGCACCAAATGGAGGACATTTGGAATGAAGGTATGATTTGGGAAACAAAGTGCAAGAGACACCTTACCTGCCCACACATAAAAGACTGCTACAAAAACGAAGGGAATAAACTGTTCTTCATGTTCATAGTAGACACAGCACAAAATAAGGGGCTGATACTGCAGAAAAGATTTAAGAAAAAAAATTCAAGAAAAAGGAGACCTTCTGAAGGTAGGGTTCTTCTGACTGCTGATATGGCAAAATAAAGTCCCCATTGCCCCCAAACTCCAGAGATTAATTTACGAATTGTAGGTCAGCAGGCCAGGGTCAGTAAAAAGGGGGTAAGGTGGTACAACTTCTGTAACTAAACCACCTCTCAACAAATGCTGTTGATAATACAGATCACATTTTCTAGCCGTTTTCGACACTTAATTGGTACCTACTGCAGTAGGCTTGTTGCCTAAATGCCACTGTGCAATTTATTTCAAAATATATTAGTATCCTTTAATAATRTAACAGATACCTCAATTTCATATTTAAGAAACCTAAGTGTCCCTATGAGATTTCATATTAGATACTATGTATGTATGCAATAATCATGTCATGTAAAATTAAACTGATCCACCATTACATGCTTACCCACTATATACATATTCACTCTTTCTCGTAATTTTTCTTCTTTTAAAGCTCATAATAATTTTTAACCTGACACTTCTTTATCAAACCAGTTAAAAAAATTCAATACATACTTCACATGATATATACTTATTTCATAAACATTGACTGCTACATGTTCTAAATTGTGTTCCAAACATCCAACTTAAAGCTTATAAAGAGCTCTTGTCATTTCAACTTCCGAGAGATGTCATCAGTCTTGACAACTGACTGACTTGGATCTCTAGGTACTGCTAGATAATTATATAAATTGTGATAAAGATAGCTTTTTCCAATCTTCTAAAAACTATTAAGATGTAGGACCTCTTTCTGACGTAGACTTTGCTATTTATCCACTGGTCTTAGATTTATGGTTTGGGAAGRCAAAGCAATATATATTATACTGGGAGATATCCTTCCTAAGGACCTTCTGATGGCTGGGGGAAAGCTGAAAATCTTCCGCATTTATAGTAGACAGTCAATTTGTTSAAGAGCACTGTTACAGCCAATTTATAACTTAAATAGTTTAACAAGTTACCAGATAATGTTTTAATACAAGTCTTAAATTGTTTTATTTACATAGGACAAATTCTATTGGATTTTGCTTTGGGTAATTTGGAGATATATTTCTGCAAGGTAATAAAATTTCCTACTAGTTCATAGAAAACCTACCAGTTCATATAAACGACTGAAGTGCACTGCTATTTACTGCATTTCCCTAAGTGTCAAAAAAAAAAAAAAAGACTAGACATACTATGGAGACCTTACAACATTTTGTTCATTCAACTTCAGGAAAAAAAAAAAATCCCATAATGTTGCTCAATTCCACAGTTTGTAAGAACAAAGATTTTGATGTTACGATGTTATGATATAYCTACTGTGATGACAGAGTGTGCTCTTTGCTGGTAAGTGCGGGCAGATTTCCAGATTTATGTGTGCAGATTAACGAATGCAGATTAGCAGTGTTCTTTTATACCAAATTGGAGCAACTGCTGCATTATGGGGARTACAAACTGTATTTGTTCAACAGCCAGTGCAGTTTTGTCCCCTTGTTGCTGTATGTACTACACAGAGCTGGTAGTGAAGCTCTCCTTATGTTTACATGACAGACCCACACCTCCTGCTAAAAGTGGCTCACTATTTTCCATAATAGGAAGAAAGCAGTGCTCTTAACCAAGTAACTGCCTGCTACAACCATGCAAGATTTTTAGCTTTCCCCTCTTATCCAGCAGAAGGGTATTAAGATTTCTTTTAGCATAATTTAAATAAACTAACTGATGAAGAAATACCTTCTAAGTAGTATGTAAAATAATTCATAGATTCTTCTTTTTCTAAACAGCTTAGTTACTATACTCCAAAGTACACTTAACCTAGCAGAAGTAAGACCACTCCTAAACATTTATTTAAATGACCTTTTCACATATTTAAAGCGATACAAAGAAAGTTCACGGCAGCAAACCAACAGCCAAAAGCTGAACCACGCTACTTAACAGTGCTGTTGAAACAGGGAAAAAAATGTTCTTAAGCTGTTCAACAAAAGAGTATTTCTTTCAAGGTTAATGAAAATACTTCCTGACCTGTTTAGAAAGCACTTTCTACATGGTATCTGGCATTCTTCACAGACTTTAATTCATACCATCTTTCTTTCATAACTTATACCCCCTCTTAACTGTTTTTCGTTGTTGGGCTTCAGGAGTGGGGTTTTTTGGTCTGTTTTTCAGGTTTGGGGTTTTTTTTGTGTGTTTTTTTTTTTTTTTAATTAAACCACCACCTCCACCCCTTTTTCTTTTTTTTCCCCCAAGGTTAACAGCAGTGTAAGAAGGAACACTAAGAATGTAATCAGAAGCTCTTTGGTTCAAAACTTTAGTTTGATCAGGGCAGAAGAATACCAACTATTTTTTTCAGCCTCACAGCACTGTTTCCTAATTAGGACAGAAGTGAGCAAGACAGACAACAGTCAATAATGATGCACTGCTTTATTTTCTCATGAAAGGCATGGGACTGGACATGGGAGGTACTACCTTGTCTTGAGGTACACGTTCACCTTATGTCCTGTCATCATTCCAACTGCAGCAGTKTGGTTTATTTAGTATATTATGTATCTCAATTGGAAGATGTGCTGCAATATTCTCTTGTCATTTTAGTGAAAGATTAAATGTGATTGCCACAATTTTACATTAAAATAAACATGAGATAACGTGCTGCTATTTCTGAACATTGCCTACTACATTCATCTGGCGAAGGCAAATGTAAGGCCAGTCCTGCACATATCAGGGATTTCATGGTGGTTCTGAGAACACGCTTTTAATGCAATACAAGCAGCATAGTCTGTTCAATAGCTCTGCACAACTGAAATGAATCCTACAAGGGTTGTTAAAAAGAATAATCAGATTTTGTTATTTTCCATGCAAGGATACTTAGTGATACAAATTTGAAATGCCAGCTACATTGCTGGAACCCTGAATAAGATCAAAATCCTACACAGATTTTTGTACTAAAATTAAGGATGCAGGAGGAAAAAAAAATTCACAAAAATGAAAATTAAAGCTAGAGAAATTCAGTTTTCTTTTGTGAGCAGAGTTGCAAACATGAAAGCAAGTGGACACGATCAGCTTTTTAGCACTAGAGTTGCTGGGAAGGACCAGCAAAGAATTCCTACTTTGTACGCGTTACAGACATAACTTTGGCGTCACTAGCTCTGCTACCTTCTGCATTAGTTGCCACACTTGGTGCACAAGTTGAGCAGACAGCATTCCATGAAAACCCCAAGGATGTTGCAGAGGACTTTGTGATTACCTAAGTGTTCCACAAGTTTCTGATACAGATATCTACATTATCTTTTGGAGTTAATTCCTACCTTTATTTGCAGACAGTCCTTGTCAAACAGATTTAAAAACTGATGCTCTAAGATTAACTGTCTATTTTCTCCCACAAGAGATCTTTCTAATAAATAATGGTCCTTTACCGCAATTTTTCGTTTCAGCTATTCGTAGGCTAAGATGCATATGAATAAAAGTAAGCACAGAACAATTTAATCATGTAATTTTATTTCATCTGCAGTTKCTTTCGACTGGCTCAGAGAAACACAGAAGTGTCTCAATTTGACCGCAGCCAAGCTAATCATTTAGAGTGCTAAAGAATGGCATTAGTAGCAAATAATGTCAGAGTTCAGTTTCAGAAAAGGAGCAGACCTAGATTAAATACACTCTTCAGTCCCAGAAAATTACAGAAATAAAACAAACCCTAGTATGACTCACACTGATAACCTGTATTTGTTTTGTGCATGCTAAATTCTAGACAAACATACTGTAGAACACATCCCAAGTCACTGCTGCTATTTACATGACACAGAAAAAAGCATTTTATACATACAAGACAAACATAATTAAAAACAAGCAGCAGGCAAAACAAAATCCCCAGGTTATGAGTCAACATAAGCTGCATGAAAAAAAGCTAACAGGACACTAAGTTAAAACGGTAAGAGCTGAATAAACTTTATGAAGAGTTATAGCAGTTACTGTGACCAAAGCGCAAACTGGCACCTTATGCTTGAGGCAGCTTGGTATCCACATTGCTTTACTATGTCAAACAGATGTTTGTCCAATGCTGACTCGAGTGAGATGGTCTATCTGACACAAGACCAGCAAGAATACTGGATCACTGTTTTCAAGCAAATGAGAACATTACAAGGAATGTGTATGAAGAGATGAGTCTGAAACCCAGTGCCTACAGCACAAATTGAGCAAAAAATATGGAACATCTAAAGATTACATTAACCCACCCCAAAGCCACAGCTGACTGGTTCTATGAGGCACATTAGACTAAATTCAGGTTCTGTTTCACCACTGTATTTGCTTATTATTTTAATCTTCCGTGAAACATACTACTATGCAAGATGCTTAAATATCACAAGCCAGTTAATATTAGAATCTGGTGTTTTAACTAACAAATTATGGTATCTATGGGCTCAAGTCAAGCAACTGCAAATTCTTTTTAAGTGTCCTCATCTAACAAGTAATTCACAATAGCACAGGAATGGAAACTTGTTACATCATGCCTAAAATCAGAAAAAAAAATTCTTCAGGGCAGAAGCCACATCTTACTTCTTTGTTCCATGAAGTGTTYAGCACACTTTTTGTTGCCTTACAGAGTTAAAGGAATTCTACAGCATGAAAATGCAGAGGCTGCAGCATGTAGCTGCAAGCTAACTGGGTGAGCTGCTGGAGTCCTTCATCATGGATAAATACTCCTCTGACGAGAGGGACTGTCATTTCAAATGAATGCAGTCTGTCAGAGAGACCAAAAATCTGGATTGCACAATGAGTTAACCACTTATTGTCTGCCATCTTATCCAGAAAGAGATGCAGATTCTAGCTATGGGTACAAAACCAGCACTATCAATTCCCCTTCCTTCCTCAAAAGTTTCACTGGCTATGACTAACTTCCCAATTAGTACTGCACAACAGAAAAGTAAAACTGGAGCAAAGGTCCCATGAATCGTCTCTACTCCCTTCTCAGGAGATTCACTTCCATCAGCTTTACTCTAGTCCTGTGAAATGAGCACGCCTTGGCAGGTGGGCTACCATAGGTGTGATCCTAGAGCCCATCTTCCAGTTTAGCTGCTGAAAGAAATTGAGTTTGTGCTCCCTGAGATGACTCCACGACGCAAGCCAGAAGTGCAGTAACCAGGAGAAATATGGAGATTTGCCTCAAAAGCGCACTCCTGATCACTACTAAAAAGCTAATACAGGTATACCTAATTATATCTCAGTTATAGTCCAGATTCACAAACTGCTGCAGAGAGAATTATTGCCAGAATTCCTCACAGAAGACATCTTCAAGGAAGAAGGTAATTTGCAGCTAAATGGATAAACAATTTGGATGATRGCACACTACTTTTGATATTAAAAACCCATAGACACAAATTATGTTTCAGAATTAGGAAGGCATCAGTTTTTAATTCTACCACCTATTATGGACTTATTGCTAGAGCCTCTCATTCCCTTTGCATCTTGGCTGACAGCTGTGGAAGTGTATGGAGGATTTAAATGTTTCTTGATTAGCGATAGTACTTTTAAAAAATAATTATACATGGGTGTAAGTTTAAGGTAGCTGCTCAGCTGTTTGACATTTTTCTGCAACAGTATTTTTCCAAATTAGATTTCAAATTTACACAAAAGTTACACTTTTTGATCGCATTATGCTTATTATGGATTTTATATTTTGCCATATTGAGAAGATGATACAAAGAAATATTTGAAAGTATGGCATATTTTCACAGAGATAGTATTTATATGCAGGGTATTGACTAACCTTTTTCTAGTTGCTAAATTTTATTTAAGAAATAAGTATCTAGAATGGCAGGTTTGTTTTTTGKKKTTTTTTKKKTTTTTTTGGTTTTTTTTCAGAAACCCTGCAAGATAGTAACTTTTTTTGGTAAGTCAGATGAAAATGCTCATCAATATACAACAATAAGGGCAGGAAAATAGATTTTTGGCGCAAATTTGGTAATAAGTCTGTAATGTTACTGTACCTGTACACCCCCCAACACACACTAGTTTTAAACAAGTATTTAAGATTTGACTTTATTACCCCTCAGGCTTGAAATTTAGTTGGTCTTGGCCCTGCCACATTAGGAAGGGGACTGGGCAGTACAGAAGTCCACAGCTTGAGTAATTATGCAATTTCAGTTTCCCTGCATGCTATCAGGCAGCAGAAAACTAAGATGCTGATTCTTTATTCCTTTGCCCAAATGRCAGAAGTGCATTGCAGGGACTTGGGGGAGGGAAAGCATTTCTTAACTCCTCACTGAATCTGTTTATTYTCCCTCCACTTGAGGCAAACTGAAAGACATCACCAGCATATAAATACAAAATGGCCAGCCTAATTAAATATCAGAATTCTCATAAAAGGATTGGGCTTGTCAAATACATTATTCAGTTGATATAAAATTATTGGCATAATACAGAAACTTGTCTAAAAATCTCTTCCCGAAAGAACAGATATATATGKTTTTTTAAACACACAGCAATCAAATACGTGTATGAGAAAAAATCCAAATTGCCTTCCTCTTGTGTACATGACATTGAAGATTTAAGTCAGTTTGGCTCATGAAATAAATGTRAAATTTAAAAAAAGATAAATCAACATGGAAATATAAAAGTTAATCTTGACTTGAACAGTGATCTATGCATATTATATCTGGAAGCATTAARACAAAGTTATTGCATAATTATCAGAACCATGTTGAATTCATAAGCTATTTCTGATTTCTATAGCCTGTCAAAATCTCACATATGATTTCCATATGGAAGTGCCTGCTTAAGACTGATTTTTTTTTTAAATGCAATTGGAACTTGCCAACTGAAATAAGTAGCTTTGCTCATATTTTTGCAACTTAGYTTCCATAAACTTTTTAGGCACCAGGTAATTCCTTTTGTATTCCTGACCTGAAGTATAATTTTCAGGAGAAAAATACTCTGGTTCTTGGTTCAACACTGTTTCAATACTCTAGACTATTTCTGCAATGTTGAAAGTCTAATGTAGCAGAGCCAAAACCTCATGAATTTCATCCTGGAGGGTAATAACATGTTATTTGGTTCTTTTGCTCCCCTAACAAAAATAAAGACAACAGGATGATCCTATCAAGTAAGAAGATTTAACAAAAATAAACATAGAATTAAGTTTTAATAGCTTGCAATACATGGAGCACAGAAATAGAGGTACCATAGAGTAGTTCTATAGTGTTATTGCAAGATGCAATCTCTCAGGAACAGACAGTTTCAAATACAAGTTTTTAAATCAGAACAAGCCTGAAGAATAACCTAGCTTTCAATTTTACCAGAAAGACAAATATGAGACATGTGAACAAACCAAACATAAGAAAGACTAAAACAAATCAGGCTCCACATGGACTTCCCTACCCTTACACAGGGGAGGCTTTAYCAGAAGCCTTTGGTCCTGTTACTGTGTGTTAATTTCCTAAGTGCCTCTTTCCTAACCCCATTCCACCRAGGAAACTAATTTTTATATATACACACACATATGTATGTATATACAGATATACACATACAAACACAAAAATGTGCAGCTTCTCAAATTAGATACTAATGCAGCCAAGTCAGTCATAACTAACAAGGAAACTACCATCTATCCTGACCCCAGTGCATACAGAAACACATCCATTTTCTAGACTTTTCAAAGACTCTGATATACAAGGTGCTTCCTAGGAAAAGGTTCAGCTATAGCTATCTAAGAAACAGAGAAGGCCAAAATTTGACATGCCTGCTTTAGTAAGTAGTCACATGTGAAGTAAATCAACAATTAATCACCACAGCCATCAYTGCTACAGAGAGCACAAGGAATTCCAAGTCTGTTGCTGCAGCTACATGCATTATAAAGCACAAGTAAAATTAAAACATTCCATACTCAAATCTCTTTCCATTGTTTCATTTCCATTGTTCTCATTTCCATTGTTTATATTATAAACTCGCTCCTTTCCAGCTATAGAAACACAGTACATCTGAGCAGATAACATTATATGTCCTCTAACAAACACCAACATCTTTCCCCTATTTATGGGGAAGACAGGCTAGCAARGAGAAAGACTACCATACTATTTTCTATTAAACTACTCAGAATTAGATCGAGCATAGGTTTAACACAATCTGGTCTACCAGAAGAACGTATGAGTTAATTACATATGCAAACTTTCTGTTCTACATAACTGAAAAGGAAAAATCATTCCATGCTCTGAAACAGGATATACATCTTACTTTGTAAGACTTGTAGAAACTGTGACATATGGAACACTAGGAAAAGGTACTAGAAGACATCAAGGCGATAATTTTAAGACTGTCAATACCGCAACAGCCAGATTTTAAATTCTCTGCCAACTTTGCTAATTGTATAATAAGGAGAAAAATTAAGACTTCCCAATTAAAATGTAGCATTGCTGCTAGGAACTTGCACAGGGACGCGAGCATGGCATGACCAATTAAACTCTTGGGCTCAGAATATTAGCATTGAGATTACAGTTTCACAGTCATTTCTTTGGTAGCAATTGTTTTATACATGGCTGCCCTTCTGCCCAAGCTAGTTGTGTTTCCACTCCAGTGTTCCCTCTCAGCATCGCAGCCCAGCTGCTTGTGAACTAACTCAACAGCATCAGTACACTCATCTATTGCTGGTACTGGAGCGGAGACAAGTGACCTGGGCAGAGTAGGAAACTGGGTATGTCAAATGTTATGACACTGATGCTTGAATAACTACTTGCTGGACTGTATCTAAACAACACAGGAAAGGAAGACAAAAACATCCACTCAGGCACAGGGGAAATGCAAAATTGCTATTGAAATGCATTTTAAACAACATTAATTACTGAATTAAAGATCAGCAAACCAAATTAGAGAATACTGACACATTTTCTCAACTGAAAACTCTGAAAAGAGATGCCTCTTACAACTACTTCAGAAAGAGATCAAATGAAAAAAATCAAATGGGAAAACCATAGGCTCATAAATGCAAGTCAGTAACCTCATCTTCCTTCAGAGACAAGAACAGAATTAAGTTCTATAAAAACATTAAGTCAGGAAGTTTGTTTCTTAACCGCTTAAATGCTTTGACATTATAAACGCTTACTCCATGACTGTTGCGACTGTTGCAAGTGTCCTGTAAATTTTGTATCACTTCAGTATGTCTTTTATTTGCTATCCACAGCTTCTTTTACGAAAATGCCGCTTGTTCTTTGCTGAGCTCTCCTCTTTAAAAAGGGTATCAAGATCAAAAAAAGAGACTGGCAAAATTTCAAGATATCTGCATTCACTGATCACAGCTTAGTCATAAGGAAAAAGTGTCTTGACTAGTTTTATTACTATTGTTGAAATATTTATATCTTCAGATCTTAAGCATTCTATGAGCAGGAAAGAATTTTCAAATAAAAAATAAAAACAAAGTGGATGTAAAGAATTTAGTCTTTATATCACAGTAACTCACTACTGCCACTTCTGAAAAACATTTGTGCAAACTAAGAGGCCTAATACTTCGTGGCGATACTGTATGGAATAAATAATTAATTACTAATTAGTATCTTTGATGTCACACCTGTAAAGCCTCAGCAACTTATCAGTTGATACCAACTGATCAAATAAGAGAGACTCTCTAGTCATATTCTGCCAAAACTTGTTAGTCTTCTTACATGTTAGTAAACACAAGTTGTTAATAAGCTGATGATAAAAACATAGCTGTATTAAATTTTCACACACCTCCATTCTAGCAGCAGCTACAGGTCACTGACCATAAAAGTATCAAAGGACTTAAAATAGAGCAGTCAGCCAACTCCAGAAGGTAGGTCCAAACAAAAACGACCCTGGGAAAATCTAGCAAAGGCTAGATTCAGCTAAYGGATGACAGAAAATTTATAGAAGTCCTTTCTCTATTAAACATTTTATTCCTTGTGTCCAATGTATTCTAATCTGAAAAGACCAGATTGTGCCATAAATACCTCCAAATATAGTACAAACATTTGTTCCATTGGTTTCACAATAAAATTTGCTCGTGATTTCAAATGAGCAAGCTTAAGTTCTGTATTAGAATGAAAGTTGTCAACTSAACCTTCATAGTCTCATACTTTATGTTTACTTAATTTATTTTCTATATCAAATATTAAACAATAAAAAGGTGAAAATAATTTTAAATACTTCACTTTAAGTATAGTTGAATCTTATTCTATCATACTAGATAGAATCTATAAAGAACCTAGAGGAAAGGATTGGCCATATGTAGCCACCCTTTTTACAGACAACTTTTTTTTAATTTAGCCTCAATCAAGGAAGAAAATCCACGACTTCAGAACTTAGTAACAGAATCATTCATTTGTTGAACTAATGTTTTAATTAGCAGTTGTACGAAGGAAAGACATATTATTAAMAGTCCCCATGAAAGAGTATACCATTGTTGTGTGTTTTACATTGACTTAATATGTAACTGGTGACTATTGAATGTTATTAAATTGCATTGCCTATGTCATCAAAACCTTTGGGTTTTTTTTAAGCTTTTAACCAAAGATTTCTATAAGGAGGGAAAAAAAATCTATTTTCAAACCACTTTTCCAACACAGAAATATTCACTGACAGTCAGTGCTGTAAAACTGAAAGTGATCATATTGTCACTGCTATATTTAAAAATGTAACACTTGAACTAAGTAGAATGATAGGTGTTTTCAAGCATTAGTACAGAGGAAATACACCTGCAATGACAGCTATGAGGAGACAGAAAAAAACAAACCGAAACAATCATAAGCCTCCCAGTAATGAATCACATTTAACTCTTGAGAAAAATAATTCAACATAATGATTCATGTTAAAAAGATAGATATGTAGTTATTGGGAGTACACAGAAGAATAGAAGAAACATAACATACAAGCTTTAAACACTCACCATCTGAATTGGTTTTTTGTGAAGGTCACGTTCAGTCACCAACTTTTCTTGGTCAGTGACATAAAGGCCTTTTTGTGCCAGGGCTTGTATAACAGCATCATGACCTAAAAGTGGTTTTGCAGCATCACTCTTGAGAATAAGGCTCCCAGCACGACAGTAGAGTTCTGCAGACAGCAGCAAGTTAACAACAGGTGGTTTAATGTGCTCCTGGTCATACTGGTCTGTGTAAAATGGTTCTCGTAGTTCTTCTGGAACATTTTCTACAAAGGGGGGAAAAAAAAAAAAAAGGCATTACTCAGTATCAGAAAGGATAGATATAGTATTAGGGCTTTTCTTTTTTTTTATACATATGAACCCAAAATTATGTTAAAGAAAGCATATTCAAGGGAAGGCCAGATCTTTACCAGTCATCATGATAGAAAACACTGGGGAAAATTGCATACAAATGTAATATTTGAACTATAAAGAGAAACTTAAGAAAAATTGAAAAAGAGTTCCACACTGCAAAGGCCACACCAGAAGGCCAACCTGCGGTTTACAGCATCATTACTTCAAAATTTCTTGGCTTCTCCAAACACATGCCCAAACATTCTCATTTCCTTTGGCATAACATTATATAGGTCAAACATAAAAAGGTAGCACAACACCCATTTAAACACAAAACCCTGTCTCTATTACAATAATAAAATGGAAATGGAACATTGTGTTTTAGCACAATGGGGAAAAGGGAAACTTCCACTCAGCAGCCTTCTAAGTTTCATATATGCAAGAGAAATTTGATTACTATACTACCTATTTCAAAGGTCGTGCATCACAGAATGATGACAATGCAGCAGTTAAGCATAAATACATAGATGTTTTACAGAATTAAAAGAATGGAAAAAGAGGAAAAAAAATATTATCAATTTCCTTCTGACAAAATATTGAATTCTTATTTGCCTATTTGTGTTACTGACTTTCCTTAAAATTGTGGCTTTTCTCCTTTTTCAGTAAACTGGCTTAGCACCCACGGAAAGCTATACATGATTCCTCCAAGTTTATGCTGAGATTTTAACCCCAAAATTAGCATTCCAAGACAATCTAACAGTTTTTCCAAATACTTTAYACAACATAATACAGGCAGACTATATTTATAATTGTCTACCACAAAAGYAATAGTTATAAATTAATTAAATATGGTACTAGATCAAATGAAATTAAATCACCAATGAAGTGGCAAATAACTTAGAYATGGTTTCAGACTTCACATTTCTAGACATATGCACTTGCAAGATGCTCCATTTTCCCCATGTAAGAATTTCAGTCTCCATTGTTGTAACATTAGTTAAGCCAACAGCATTTATGGGATAAAGAGCATGTGATTCTTTTCCTGAGCCCAAATGGAAAAGCCTATTTAATTGCTACAAGGAAAGAAAGTGCGTAGGAACAGTGATGCAACTCCAGGTTCCTATCCCCTTTGCCTTCAGCTGGATAAATGGCTAAACAGACAAGGTTTGAAGCAGAGGGTGGAGTAAACAGCCCAATACGGGTGGAGCAGGAGAGAGAGAAAAACCAGAACATGCCATCGCAAGATGACAGATTATTTTCTTCCTCATACATATTCTATTGCAGTTCATGTGCTTCCACTATAGGCTTTGGAAGAAGAGCTATCTGTCTTCTAGGTGTGAAAGGAGAAGATATGTATTAGAGAGAGAAAAAAGGGAAAGAAATATTAACACATACTTTCTTAAATGTTGCAAGGATGATAAAAAAGGATAAGATATCGCTTCTTATTTACCAATTCAGAATATCAAGGTGAAGAGAGGTGTAGTTTATAATTTGCTTAAACCAGGAGCCTAAATTTGGCTAGAAAGCTGACAGCCCTCCTTTAGAATACAGATCAAAATATACTGTCAGCAAAACTAATTTGCCCTTTAAAATACAAGCCTAATGCCTAACAACATTACTTTTTTAGAAGATAATAATAAAACTACTAGCAAAAAATCTACAGTGTCAGGCAATRATATTTTGATTTTCTCTTGCCACTTCCCAGCCTCACTTACTGACTCTATAGGACCTACAGTCATCCAATACTATAAAAAGCACTTGTAATTAAGGAACTCTATGAGCTACTAGGTACCTGCTTCCCTAGGTGTTATTTTCATCTATCTCAATTCTACCTGCCCTTCTTTYTTTTCCCTGTTTGTCTGTACATTGTCTATTTAAATATTAAGCTCGTTATTTCTCAAGTCCCTCATGATCCATCTCCACCGTGGTATCAGRAGCTCAATGCTCATCATGACTTCATCCTCTATAATTCCAAATGCCAACTTTTAAAGCATCTTTGTACTATTTCCTCAAGCCAGAAAGCATTAGAAAACATTTTTTGTAAATATTTCACAATGCACAGGCAGATTTTGCCCTTTTTGAAAAAAACACACACCCTTTTTGAATCACATGGGAAGTTAGATAGGGTGGGGGGCAACAGGGAGGAAGAGATAAAGCCATTTGTAATTTCTTAGAAGACCTAAAAAAGCCTCATTCCCATATGAAAAAACAGCTCTTCAGGAAGGAGCAGTTAGCTACACACAAACAGAAGTCAAATACTCTGTGGTTTAGATTCACTGAAGACAATGACAGATTTCAAGTCTGAAAATTTGAGCCAGAAGAGAAATCCAAAGACAGTAAATAACAAACCCATCGCCTGTTGATGAGTAATTTCTGATCTTCTGTATCACCGAAACAGAATCTAAAGTGACAAGATAAGATGCAATAAACGCATTTATCATGAAAGAATGATATCCACTACTGGAGTTTAGTAATAAAAAAAAACTCAATACACAGGATGGTAACCATCAAAGGCAAATAAAATTATTTATAAAGGATATTTTTGCTTCTAAAAAATACAGCAAAAGACAAAATGAGATGTATGCCATTTCTTTTATTTCACTGGTGTTCACAAAAATAAACCTGGAATAGAAACTTATCGGTGTTCATAAAAATAAAACCGGAAAAGAAATTTATTAAAGAAATAGAATACAGAAACAAGGGGTTAGGAAGAGCAACTGTGACTACAGACATATTCCGAATTCATAAAAACAAAACATGTGAAAGCATACAAATAAGGAATCCCTGCTGCAACAAGATCAGAAGTCTTCACAAAAATTCCCATCAGAGTTCCCTTCACACAGACAGAAACACATGTACTTTTCCCCATTTATAATGTGTATCAAACTGTTTAATATCAGAATAGATCTTGATAGAAGATTCAAACCGTGTTCTCATTTTTGTTAGTTTAAAAAAAAAAAAAAAGAAAAGTGCAGCAACTAGACATAGAGGAAACTCTTCCCGTTACTGATCTCAAAGTAACAGCCCTTCTGAATTGGCATGCATTGCCTCTGCAGTCCTGTGGAGGGGAATTTCAAGGCTACATTCAGTTCTCAGCAGATTACCTGAACAACCAACAGGGTCAAAAGCCTTTATTAACAATTCTGGCAGGATTGGAGATTGTTAAACAGCTCTGTTAGGCAGAGAACCTTAACACTGATTTCCAATATGTGCATTTTACCAGTCCCTTTCCTTTGCCCAGCTGACAAGAGTCTTTCCAGATTAAACTCTGAAGTAAACAAACAGTTTTAAAATAAATATCTTGTTGCACATACTGCCATTAAGTACCATTTGACCTTGAAATTTGTGGCAAAGTACAGCAATTATGTTAGTGAGATATATCGGGGACACTGAGTTCAGGGAATTGAGCACATGAAATRTGGACGAGACCAAGGACACTGGGTCTATTTCTGCTGGAGAGGCGGTGGGAGGATCTAACCACACTCTTMCAGCACCCAGCGGGCAGGTTTCAGAAATGTGGACTTGGACAGTGCAGTGAAGTGACAAAAGGCAGTGGTYACGAGCTGCCGCAAGGGAAATGTCAACTGGATATAAGTAAAAAAATTCTTCACAGCGAGAGCAGCAGAGCACAGGCACAGGTTGCCTGGGGACCTGGCTGCAAAACCACCGTCCGCCGGGACTTTCAAAACTTGAGTGGACAAGGCCCTGAGAAACCTCTTCTAACTTTGAAGCTGGCTCTTCTTGGAGCAGGATGTTAAACTCGGTGATCTCCAGGGGCTGCTTTCACCCTGTTTTTTTTCCTAAAAGTGTCAACAGGATCACAGGTTTCAATTTTGGAAGTCTTTTCTTGGGATGGGTTTTAAAAAAAAAAACAACAAACAAACATTTGACATCTTGAATTTTGTAAATATTGAACTGTGAAGAGAATAAATGAAGCTGATGTACAAGTTCAACACACAGGGAAAAGAACAAAAAGGAAATACCACACTAGCCCAAAACAACAATGTAAAATTAAGAATCAGGCTAACTTTAAAACAGTATTCAACATATCTTCAGGTAATTTTTCCATAAATTATAATGGACCCGAAAGTCCTGCAGATGCTCACTTTAGAGAAGGGGAAAAAAAAAAAAAAAAGGACTTATTCCAAGCTTTAAAGCAAGCAAGAGATTATTATTTCTCCCCATCGTGAGACAGAATTGTAATTTAGCTTTCCATTTAAACAGACCAATTTAAAGGGAATCAATAATCTAAAAGTAATTCATGGCTACCACCCCTGAATTTACCTTTAAAAACTGTTTTATAAACAAAACTCTCTGCTCAGGTAAGTGTGAATGGTCCTTGGAGGACAGTATGAATTCCTCCTTTGGAAAAAATTACTTGTATTAGTGTGAAAACTCTAGACTTTCTTTAAAAAGAAACTGTTTTCTTGTAAAGTTTCCAGACTTCCATAGACATGAATATAATCCTTTGAGTTACACGACTACTGAGTTTTTCAAGTTTATAAGAGTGAACAATTCCAGATTTATGAATGTTTGCATTAAGGAAGTCCAAAAGCTTAGAAGTCTTTGTCAACAAGGTGTCTTTTTTTTTTTTTATTCTGAGGATAATATAAACAAGTTGAAATATTTCATCATGGACTTTCTAATTAAAATATACATCATTCTTGGGAGCCACAAGGCCACATTAACCCTCAGCCTAGAAAACTTCCATTTCTACAGGTTACTGACGTCAATCAAAGCTGTTAAGAAAAAAAACTATTTGTAGAAGACTTTGAGATTTAATASAGAATTATCTCATTAAAATTCTGACTAATACCTTCAACCACTTCCTAGTGCAAACCAGCAGATGAATTTATGCCAAATCTTAATGGACTCCATTACTCGACAGTCTTCTGCATGACAGCAAAGGTATGCTTTTGCCATAAGGTAACTGTGCTAAGTTACTTCATTCAGACTCCCACTTGCCAACAAGGAGTCTGATGCCGCATTTGCCACTTGGGCACAAGAGAGCGGAGCTYGGATGGAGGTCAAGAGTCTGAGGACTGAGAACAGGTCAGAGAAGTGTGAYTTATATTATTTTGCTTTTGATGAATTTTTGTAGTTGCCTCAGTAAAAGAGGGAGGCGTTTCAATTTGCTGTTTTATTTAGGAGACACCTTCAAGTAATCCRTGGATCAAACTGATGCTACTGAAAAAAGAAAAATCATGAAGCAAGACTTTTAACCAGGAAGTGGAAAACGAAATGAGACTGTTGATACTAAAAAATAATTTTTACTTTTTGGTTTGTTGAATCATTCTGCCACTTACATTGTTCTTGGCTAGGAGGCAGTAGGTGTACTTCTGCCTAGGGGCAAGTATCTGAACGGTCAACCTCTATAAATTTATGGCAGACTGAATTTCAGTATCATAATTCTTAACTTTGTCCACCTAACTAAACTGAACTTGAGAGATTCTTYACCATCACAGAAGTACTATGAATAAACAGACCCCACCCTCCTGCCTTTAGATGCCACAAAAATAGACCACTATCCACTGCTTTGATAGCAGTTCTGCACTTACAACGGATTCCTTATTTAAAAAATAAACCAAAACAAAACACAAACAAAAAACCCCAAAAACAAAACCCCAAAACATCCAAGGAAAAAACACACACAGGCTCGACCTTCATTGGCCACCCAGACTTCAGTTATTTTTTGAACACTGAGATCACRTAAGAAATGCTCTACTGGGTCACACTAATTGTCTATCCCATCCAATACTGTGTCTTCAGTAGCACAACAGGAAGCGCTACTCACAAAGCATACAGAATTTGTCTGGTAGGGGCATTTCCTATTAAAATGGGAAAGTTTAACACCTACTTTACTAAAACCTGTGTGTTGATTCAGGTTTTGATAAACAAATGAATGACTTAGAATTAACCCAGGCAATAAAGGGATCAATTCCTGTCAGCATAAATGCCTTCAGAACTTACCTTTGGGAAAAGATATGAGAAATATAATAGTATAGTTATAATCTCATCTCACTCAGCTAGCACCCTGATGACTGTTAYAGTCAAGATATGATTTAAATAGCATATGGAAAAGGGCAAAAGATTGTTTCAGAAATGTAGAGATAAACACTTATTTGTTGAACTATTGTAAGATTTTATTAAACCAAAGAAAACTTTTTGCCAGCCATAACTAGATAGATATGAGCTGACACATCTGCTTTGGTGTCTGGCTTAGAGGTTCTCTTAGTTTAAGACTGCTTCTAGTTGAAAAAAAGAAAACACACAAGAACAGCTAGAACTGTACAACTCTTACATTAGGCAAACAGATTTCAAACACTTTATTTCAATTCTGTAGCAAAAAGGTTTATTAATACCACCTGATCCAGTAATAATGTATTGTCCAAGGGAAAAAAAAAGTGGTGATAGGGGAAGAACTTATGCTATTGTGTAGAATGTCTTTTGTAAAGTCTTGAAGTTTTTTTTCCCATTTTCCAGAATGATCAGCAAAAACATCCATTCAGAGCCCCGGGTTTACTAAAGCAAATAGTTAAAAGTTATTCATTTCAGGAGTAGAAGTCCATCCAGTTTTGCTCATTAAAATCCATCAGCTAGCTGTAGAAATGAAATTACAWAACATGTCATATCAGAAAGGTGATAAGTTCCTGATTAACAGCATATAGATACTCCTCAAGTTCGAATGAGAGCCACCTTTAAACATGGAGTCACTAAAGTAATCCAACAGATTACCCTAAATCATGGGGGGAGGAAGTTARAATATATCCGCAGTAGTAACTGCAATGATGGTGAAAAAAACACAAAARGAGAAATCAGATATAGGTAGAAGAAATATATTTCATCTCGTCACCTGACATAAGTGAGCATTTGGCTACAGTCCCTTCATCAAACCTATTATATTCTGCAGACAGGCACTGCAGTTGTAAAAACAAATAAGCTCAGAATAGGCTCAATGACGTGAAGTCACTGAAAGAACAGATTATAAACTACCCCATCTGAGGTCTATCACACACTAAGAATCCTGACAACTGTTAACTTACTAATTCCTCTTCCTGTACTTTTGTATGTGCACAGTCCACAACCTCAGATGACTCTGCCAAACCTAATAGATCCAGAATCTAATTCAATTTTATTTATTTACTTTAAAARAGTGATCTACAGTCAAACCATGTTTTAAATGTGTTCTACAGAAAGGAGTGATAAGATCAACTCCTAAGTAGACCATCTCAGTAAATGATTAGTCCAATCAACTGATTTTAGTAGGATTGACCAAAGTAAGAATTTGTCAGCAACTGTTTTAGAGAGACGATGGAAAGGAATCTATTAAAAAAAACCCCCATCTTCCTCACAAGAATGTCAAAGATTTGCTTTTATACTCCAAACTCTCGTGCAAGTTTTTGCTAGCTGCCATACTGAGTAAAAGTAAAGAAACTAGGTCTGCTAGGATAAGATTAAGAGATGTTCTGGCCTGCAACACTGAACATAACAGATGAGAGTATTTAGTTAAAATTTGTTTGTCAGATACACAATGTTCATTTCCTCCCCTCATGGTTCTACTGGCAACATCTGCAAACAGCAGTAAGAAGCTGCATATGAGTTCTGAAAATATTAATCATCAGGAGAAAGCTATTTTTAAGTTTCTTGGGTAGTGTTTAGTTGCAGATGATGCAATTTGTAAYCTATTGCTTCAGACACCTATAAAGGATAAATTTAATGTTAAAATGTGGATGGACTATTTTGACTGCAGAAAACACTCACAACGATGTTTAGGACAAGCACTCAGACTTGTTCAGCGTTTATTTAGTTTTTAGTTTACTCCTGTCAAAAAAACCCCTCATGTTAAACCAATGAAATTTATTACTGTAGCAGGATAATACGTTGTATGGATAGTAGAACAGCAACAGATTTAACTTAACTTCAAAATTGTTCCCATAATTTTCTGAGAATCATACACAGTCTTAACTTAGTAACTAAAAATTGGATGCAAAGCTGTCTGAAAAACAATTTTCCAAGAGTACTCAGAGGTCCCCTATCAAATGGGAAGAATGTGTATTTCAAGGTTCAAGAATTAGTATTTTCATTCATACTAGCTGAGGTTCTAGAGAAGCAATTCCAAGCTACAAAGGGACTGAAAGCATTTTGGAGGACAAAATTATAATTTGAGATGATTTTGATAAGTGGAAGAAGTGGTTTGAAAATAGGATGCAGTTATATAAGTATAGCTGCAAAGCAGGAACCTACAACTGCACAATTAAAAGATGGGAACAACTGAGTAGGCAGCAGTTCTGCAGAGAAAGATATGGAGCTACAGTGAATCACAGACTGAATGAGTCAACAATTCTAGGCTGATGCAAAAATGACAAACATCATATTCTAGTGAATAAATGAGAGTATTATAGGTTGGAAAGATKAAGTAATTTTTCAAATCTATCCTGTACTGGTAAGGGTTTAGCTGGACCACTAGATCTAGATTTAAGCACACAATTCATGCAAAACTGACCACAGAAAAAATACAGAAAACCCCACCAAAACCCAAACCACAGAGTCCAAAGAAAGCTTGACTTACAAAAGTGAAGTTGAAAAAAGTCTGTTTTGTCTAAGCAGCAGAACAGAGAGGAGACACTGTTTTTATCATGTGGAAGGTGTTATAAAGAGGTAGGGTGCCCACCATTCCCACATTCACTGGGAATAGGACAAGTAATAGGTTTACAGTGTAACAGAAGACATCAAGATCATTATGCTGTTCTAACATCTAGAGATAAATAAGGATTCAAAYTGACTAGCAGACATACCGTGGAATCTCTATAATTACAGATTCTCAAAAAACAGGCTAAACAAACATCTGTCAGGAACGAWGTATATTTAGCTCAGCCTGTCTTTAGGATGGCATATGGATAACAAATTTTCCAGCTACATTTTCTCTGACTATAGTAGAGTGARAAGACAAAAACTTCACATTCCAAAATAATGAAATCCACTTCCGTTGTTTTAGAAATTAAAAGGACACAGCAACACAACATCAAGACCTTTTTWAAATTATTCCTATGAAGTAGGTCCCGTTATACTTTTAAGTCGAAGCATATAATATCAATACAGTTCAACCACTTCTTTGGAAAGCAGTTTTTCTATACTGAAATGGTTAACTCCCAGCATTGGGAGTTAATGTTGAAATTTAGTGTTTGCAGATTTAATTTCTAAGGTCAAACATTCCCACTTYCATACTTCACTTTTTTTGTTAATTTTTGCCCCTTTTCAGTTACTGTAAGTTGTGTTACTTAAATTATTTGGTTATTACAAAACACTTAACCTGACCTGTCCTAACACTGATACATTTTCTTGCAGCAAAACATCAAGACACAAAATCCTACACTCCTTCAACACTTAAATATGAATGCTGTCTTCAATTAGTATTTCTTAAAAAATCCTTCATACAAGATGCCTTCAACATGAATGTTAGTATACTTTTACTCTCGTAAGACACCTTACTAATAAGACAACTTACTTTGACCTATGTTGTAGGTCAGACTGTATTGTTGCAGCTTCACTGAGGACAACAGCAATGTACAATTGGTGTCTCAGTTTTTGGATGCAGATATCAGTCATCAAACACCAAAACCCACTACTAAATATTAATGAACAGTACCTATTTCAAAGTCTTTTTTCAAGAGAGAATTCTATTCGCAACACCTAACCAAGCTCTATCCACAATTTTGATTGTATTAAAATATGCTTTTAAGAATATGAAATATGCTCACTGAAAGATGTGCCAATTTGATATATAAAGATTTAGATTTCTTCAATGGATACACGATTGCAACAATTTACACTTTTCATTAATCAAAATGAATGGCATTAATTTATTTCAGAGAGGGTGGGGAAAAATCCTTCACTTCCCCTGCCCACTTAAGGAATTCCAACGTTTCAGGGATMAAAAAAGAAATAAAAAGGATTAGTGTGTTTATGGATGCCACATTTTATTTCCTTTGTACAAATGCATATAGCAATAGGTAGAAGACATGACTGAGGTTGTGATCTACTCCAAAGAACTAAAGCTAGTAATTTAACAAACCCAAACTTCCTTCCTTCTTGGAAAAGGTGAAGGTCACTTCTTKTTTCGCTCCAAGTACAAAGGAAGCATTTGTATTGCAGACATGCAAGTCCTGCCTACTGCTTTTACCTACTTCAGCCACAAACTCTTCTTTGAGGCTACTAGTGATATTAACCTAGTGGAAGAACTGCGAGATCAGAAACACTTCAATTGTTTATGTTTACCTCTCCTCCTACTATTACATTATGGCAGTATTTAGAGGGCAGATGGAGCTATTATCTCCTCTAATCATGTTTCATTTGTGCATCTCAGAAGAACCAGGTAATGACGAGAAAGAGTAAAGGAATTTGGTTTGGAACACACTTTCTATAGGAAAGTAGCAGAAAAGTACCCTGCAAGTTGCTTTACACATCCAACAGAAACTCAACCAATATAAACCAAGACACTTCAACCGCAGGCTGAGAATTCATCAAACTCCAGTAAAAAAAAAGGTTTTCAGGTTAGAATGCTGGGTTATATAATTGCACAAGCACTGTACACMCAGAATCCCACGAGTAGTGCCTATAGAACCAAGCTACCTAAAAAGATAATGATCTCTGAAAATCTTGAATCAAGTACTTCCAAGAATTTTCACTACTACAATTTTACCTCTCCTGTCTGTATAGCTAATAAAGCCATATATAAAAATATTATATACTTACCCAGCTTTCACAAAGGAAAGTAAGCAGAGTTTATTGACAAATCTTTGTATGTAAACMGTATTTTKATTTTTTTTTTCTTTCTAAAGGGATGAACATGCGCTTCATTTCAGTAGCTACTGACCTTACTGAAATTTCACTAGGTTCAACSACTTTGGAAGTAGCTTTTTGGAAGCACCCGGTCAAATATCATCAGTTCCCAGGGGCACCATAAAGGTACACCTTTAACCCTGTTCAAATACATGACAATGCTCTGGCCCTAAATGCAAAAGTTGCAAAATTCCAGGAGCAACCTTTTCCTGTTATTCTACAAAGAACAGGGGTAAAAATATTGACTGTTAATATCTAACTCACCTTTCAAAGAAAAACYCGATTTTTAATCCACAGAAAATTAAGTGATTAATATACTACAGCTGTATTAAAAAAAAAACCAGCTCGGTAAATTTTCAAAATGCTTCCCTCAGAAGACCTCTGTAAGTCTGGTATTCCTCAAGGCCCAACAATATTTCAGGCACACAGTAATAAGTCTGGTATTCCTCAAGGCCCAGGTTTTCAAAGACAGAGCAGTAATGCCTTTCGAAGGCATTACAATCAAGTCCATTTACGCTTACAAACAAGGAGAGCCTTCTGTATTGTGCAGGCCAAAACCTGGCATTAAACGCTCTTTTTCCTGAAACCCTTCTTACTGCTTAACCACTCAAATGGCTACAGGCTACTGTCACACATGTCAAAACTAACAGCGCACATCCATTTCCACTGCCAGCCCCCAATGCAGCTCTTAAACAATGTGAGGAAAATTTTCGAGACAACAGACMAAGATGGATTGCTGATGTTTTTTTCGCATTCGAGAAGTGTGACCCGGGGAAAAAATAAAGCACAATTTACAGAGTTCGATTCCTCAAACGAAATTGTATTAGCTCCAATACACAACAATTACTCACTAAAGGAAACAGTGGTACTACTACAAAAAGATTACAGGTAATTAAAGAAAAACAAAACAAAACCAGAAAACCCCATAAGGTGTAAGGGAACCTAAAGATAAGGGTACAGAGCAAAACCATTTCCTACGCACCTCCTGCCCCCCTTTCCCAGCTCCCCAGGGAAGGGCTCGCACGTCCTCAGGAGCCAAGCGACCAAGCAGGAACCAGCATCAAAGCAAGGGAAGAAGAAGACGCCACCTACCTGTCCCAAAGGCTTTGGCCACCAGCCAGGCGAGATTACAGGCGATTTTCGCTCGGGAGAAATCATAATGGTCAAAGGGTTTGATGGCAGGAACAATGAAAGTCTTCCTCATCTCCTTGGCGTCTGCGGCATCCCCCATCTTCTCACAGGACCCCTGGCAATTCGGAACTTACATGGCTCTTCCTCCTCCKCCTCCCGCGGCCGGGAGAGACGGCTGTAAATACGCCGACAGCAGCTGAGGGCAGCGCTGAACCCAGCTGTCCGTAAAGGGCTAACGCCGCCTCCCGCCTTCCTCTGCACAGGAATGTGGCAGAGCCCGAGTGTCCTCTTCTTCTTCCTCCTCCTCCTCCTCCTCCTCTTCCTCGCTCTTTGTCTCAATTCACTCACGCCACCGCCCCCCACCCTCCGAAAAACGGCCCCCGGCGGCCCCAGTCCCCACTTCCCCGGGGAGACCCTCCGGCCAGGGCTGGGCGCCCCAGGCCGTCGCGGCCGCCAGCCCCCCGGTCCAGGGCGGGAGCCGCCGGCAAGGCCCCCGCAGCCGCAGCGGGCCGGGACGCGGCCCTTCCCGGCCCCGGCGGAGGCGCCGAGATGTCAAAACGCCGGGGACCAGCCCCAAAACGCTGCGCAGCCTGCCGCACCACCTCGCCTCGCCGGCGGCCTCGTAGCGGGCCGGGAGCGGTACCAGCTACCCCGCCGCTGCCCCGCGCCCGGGCGCTGTCCCGGCCGCCCCTCAGCAAGGCGACGCGCTCCCGTCCCCCCTCAGCAGCTGCCGCTGCGGTTTTCCACCCGCGGCTGCCGCACTGGATGGGCGAAAAGCAGCTGCGCATGCGCTAACGCCACGGCCGCCGCCGCCACCTCCCCGCTCGGGCGGAGCGGGGAGCGCGAAAGGGAGGGGCGGGCCGGGCCGCCCCTCGCCGCCGGGCGGTCACGTGGCCGCCCCCTGCCCACAGAGGGGCTCTTGGCGGCGGGCCGGGGCCGCGCGCAGGCGGGCCGGTCGGGGTGGGTCTGGCCTCGGGCGGAGAGGCCGCGGGAGCTCGGGCGGGCTCAACCCAGCCTTAACCCAGCGGCAGCGGGAGAGAGGGGCGGAGTGTTTCCCGCCGGTAAGGGGGCGCCTGGCGGTGCCCGGCTGTGGGGAAAAGGGCGGTGTCCCTCGGCCGCGGGGCCCACCCGCTGCCGGCGTCGCTGCTTTCCACCGCGGGGCCGGGCGGGCCTTCCCGCGCGCAGCTGTTGGCCTTCTCCGGCGTGTTTTGGGAAGGTYGGGATTTGCCTCAGCGCTGGGGCTGCAGCGTGTCTGGCGGGTGAGGGACGGCTGAGGAGCCGGCGGCCGCCTCGCTGCGGGGGAGCCCGGTGGGCCGGGGCCGCGCTGACTGGAGCAGGGAGCGCTGCCGAGGAGGCGGGCTTCTCATCCCTCTCGTGTGTATTTGTCCCTCCTATTTTAAATTGCGTCTATATATAACTTCTTGAATACTCGGGTAGAAAAATGACAGAGCCATAAAATGGTTCAGGGCCTGGTCATGTAATAACAGGCAGTAGTAACAATTTGCCCTAGAGACCATCTGCTGTCTCACTCACAAGTACCTGGGTTGTTTTTGGAAATGTGTAAGATCACTTTAACAGTGGCCTGTGTGGAAAGAAGTATTAGTCACAGTAGGAACTAGTAACTGGGTGATTAATGACTTGCATTCAAACAGAATTGGATGAGTTTGCTCTGAAGTGTGGGTCTGAGGGTGTGGCCGTGCTGGTGACCGGCCCTGCCTCTCCTTTGCATGGGCACTGTGTAATTGGGTGACCAGCAGTGCCAGAGGGTAGTAAATTGTGCTTTTTGGCAACAAATAGTTATTAGGTTGGTGTAATGTAGGAGCGTGCCCTTCCCTGCCAACCTGGGTGCTCTAGCAGCTGTGTGGTGAGCCAGTTCAAGAAACTGATCTGGCCAAATTAATAGTTTCTTTTTGTAGTTAGTTTTTTATCTGGCTGAGCTTTCTTGGRTCACTAAAGGACCACTCCTGACTTACAGTAATACTAGCTAACGTGCCTTCCCCCCCTCCCTTTGTGGTAATTTAGTGAGTGTCTTCCCAAACTGTTGCAGCAGAGGATGGCAGTCTGAGGTGGGTTGGTTTTAGGTTTTTTTTTTTTAGCCCCACTGAGTCTGGAAAAGAATATTTAGACACAGTCTTAGCATGACCCTGTAAGGTTTCAAATAATATTTTATCCAGAGTGTTATCTCTTTATATTTAAAGTGGGCTGTGAATTGATCTGGATGGAGATTTTCCATTCTTACATGGCTATGTATGCTTCTGGCACTTCATGTGCACAATGATACAAATATCATGATTATGAGGCCATAGTGTACTTTACAGTTTTACTGACATGAATCTATATTTACTAGTAATGAGTAAATGAAAGGGTTGTGGAGGTCAACATTTGAAGAGATTATTGCTGACTATCTCCCCATATGCTCTCTGGGATGGGATTCCCAAACTGTCATGCATACTACTCGTAAGTGGTACGTAGCTAGCTACAAAACTAGGAGCTGCTGTTGGAAGTGTTTGGCAGAAGGGAGGGGAGGAGGAAAGTTTAGAAATCCTTGCTTTAGTACACTTATGACTGAAATTTCCAGATCCTCTACAGCAGAAATAGGAATAATAATACTAAATTAACATACAGGTGTGACTTGGGAAAATGTTCTCTATTCAGGAAGTGTTTATGCTTAGATTTCAGCAACTAAAGTAAAATCTGTATTTTCACATTTTCCTGAATTWTTTTTTTATATATACTTTGGAAATAAATTATATTAGACACTTAACACTTTTAACTATTTTTTTTTTTTACATTGCCACTAGAAAACTAGTTTAATTCTTCCTGTATATTTAAACTACAAACACCTGGAATTCATAAGCTTCAAAATCTCAAATGATTAGAGCTGGAAAAAAATACATATGTCCCAGATMCCAGCTCATTTGTTTCTTGTATAACTAAGACAATACTTAAAGATTAGATCAATCTACAGGAAAACATGTTTAGGAAAACTATAAGGCCATTATTTAGGTATGATGGATATAGGATCTATTTTGAGAGGTCAAAAGATTACAAACTAGTCCCTATAAAATCACATGAAACTTTCAGAAACAGCTTTCTTACGGAAATTTGGCATAATCCAAATAAGGAGTCATCAGTTATATTTAATGTACTCCTGTATTTATCATCTGTTCCTACACGCTTGCAAAACATGACATATATGTATGTACTGTACTATACACTGAGACTGGTGACACTTACCTGAAGCAAATAAAAATGTGGTCTGATCTTCTAAAATTGTGAGTCCCTTTTTACTTAAAACAATATTCACTTTTTTTTTTTTTTTTAGAGAATGCATCTCAAAAATGGCAATAGGTACAATTATGGATAGGTACATATATAAACATTGCTACCACTCTAATTTAAAATGCAGAAATTTTTGTGGGTGCAGTCTTTGTGCTGATGAAACCTGTTCAGAGTCACAGAACAAAATCTAAAAAAGCTGTGTTGTGGTAACTGCAATCAAAGTGTTTTTAATCTGCTCAGTGCTCTTAGAAGTGAATGCGTGAATATAAAATCTAATATGTGAAAAAGAAGACATCACCACCAGTTGCTAGAGTTCTTGTGCCAGTTCTTCTACTTTTGCAGACATGCCAAAATGTGATCTTGTTATTGCATTGTCAAAGATGTCAGCATGGAAAATGATTAAAATTTGCTTTAATTGTTCAAGTAGATAAACAGAAAAACTGCGTGAGGAGTCATCCCCTTCTGCTCTGCTCTTGTTTATCCATCTTAAAATATTTTAAATAGTGATAATCTCTTCTGTACACAATCTTTCTGCTGCAAAGTATTTTATGCTTTCAAGTTCAGTCCAAGCRGAAAGACAAAGTATTAAGGATTCAAACAAGCAGCTAACAGATTTTTTTATCTTTTTTACCTTCTTTCTCCCTTCCTTTCCCCTCCCTCCCTCTACCCCAAATTAGAAACCCATTTGACTAGTTTTCTCCTGTAATTACATCATAGGCCTGATTCTTCGTGTCATGTGTCTAGCCATTTACACAGTGAGTGTACCAAGCCTGTAGTCAGTGTCGGGCAACAGGAACAAATATGACCATGAAGCTATGAATAATGGTGTGGATGACAGTTGTTGCTAATAGTCTTAACTTCGGGAGATAGTAGAATGAGCCTTGACTAACAATTCTATACCTCTGTTTTTTTCACATGTTTCACTTGGCTTCTGAAGAGGCTATGTATAGAGTAGATGCCCTTAGACTAAATCCATGCTAGCACTAGATTACAGAGAGTGTTCAAGCTGGAATAAGATTTCATGTGTAATTTCTTCCTTCACAATACTTGATGATAAAGGTAAAGTAAAATGTTTTAAATTAGCAATACCATTACTGTTTTTGCTGTGGCACTGTCTATAGCTAGGCTCAGCGCTAGTGAACAGGCAGCTTATCAGGCTACCTACAAAGGGTGGTAAAACCATTCCCATTTCAGGTGAGCTGGTTGTATTAGGGCAAATCTGCAAACACAGCAGTTCACAGCAACTATTCTGCCATGTAGTGCGTCAGTCTTGATGTTGGAAAAAGGCTAGGAATAACACCATGGGGATATTATCTTTAATTACTGCTATCAAATTTGCCTAGTTAAGATGATCCCATCTGTTTGCCTTAGCTTAGAGRGTATCAGTCATGATAGAAATGGTAGTGGATGAGGGGAGGGGTGCGCCCTGTGGCCTGTAACCTCTGGCAAAGAGGCAGCATGTACAACTTGATGTGGTGCTGTCAGACTGTCAACACACAGACCACGAACCAGTCATGTCCCAATGTGATCCTTAAGAAACGTGCTTGTTGACTTCAGCAGGTTTTGTGTTGGGTATGTGAGCTTGAACAGATAATCTATAAATGATTCTGTAAGCTTCTTACAGCCGAAGGATGACTTGTGAAATGGAATTACTGATATTCCAGCCTCTTAAACTTACAATATTTTATTTATAAGTAGTGGTAAAACCAATAAAACTGTAAGAGTTAAGAAATTACATTTTTAAATAGGTATTATCAAGTGAGTGATTGTCTGAATTATTAAACCTCTTTGGCATTATTACTGAAATACATGTATGTAGTTTTTGCCAAGCTAGGAGTTTTCTCAGAGCATGATTTTGGAGTGTGTTYGTCCTGTTTCAGGATGATACAAAAGTACAAGAACAGTTACATAATAGAAGAATTTGAAAGACAATAATTAATTTGTAATCAGAAAGCACTGAGGCATTTAAAAGGGAAGAAAACAGCTTACCAACTTTACAGATTCTAGTAGAGTTATGAGTCAAAGGGAAAATAAAGCTTTGTATGACTTTTTACTTGGATTGTCTGTGATTTTTTGATATGGTTAAAAATTTAAAAAGCAAAAAGCTACTTTAGCTCATTTACTACTGAAATCTGCACAACCAAAAAGCTGCTCAATGAGAATCAAATGCGGTACCTAACAGTCACTTCTTTTAATACTTGGATGCTACTGGTTTCATTTTGTGAACTTGGCTTTGACCTCCATGAAGGGGGAAAAAAATCTACATCTTCCCCCACCCAATTCCACTGGGTCACCAACCAGGCAACAGATCTGTCCCTTTCCTGTGGTCTGGGAGAGGCAAAACCTATCAGCTCCCTCAACACTCATGTCTGGTTGGTTTGTTTGTCTTTTTCTCTGGTTACTTCGGTGGTGTCTTTTCTGAGAATATTTATTTATTTATTTTAAATTTTTTAATCTGGTTTTCACACTGGCTGTTTTCATGTTCTGCCCATCTCCTGGAACTGCACTCGTGCTAGGGGGTTTTAGGTGACTTTTCTTCACAGGTGTGCTGTGCAATAGTCCCTAATTCCAGTGCTTTCTCCTTCTTGACATTCCAATTCCACTGTTGTCAGGTTGTCTGTGAAGAGAGCAAATACCTTGCTATAACTGATACTTTTTTTTATAAACTTCAAAACATATGGAATAGGTCCTACCCTCTTTCAGTAAGTGAAATCTGTGTACTATTTCTTTTATGGCCACCTAGTCCCTGACATGTTTTCTAAGGAAAATCCTAAGTGATTTTATGAATGTAATCTTTAAATACTAGAGCTAGCTTAGCTGCACTGTAAAATAAGTGTATGGTGGGAAATTTACATTCAAAAAACCACTTTGTACAAAAATAAAATTCAATGTTATTACCATTATGGTAGCTGTTAGATAATGCTTTATTTCTACTCCAGTTCAGAGGAAAATGGGCATGACTAGTTTTCAAATTGTGCATTCAGGTATAAGAAGTTTAAATCAGTTAGCAAGACTTTTTCGCTAAGTCTGAATGAGAGTGAATACTAAATTGTGCAGTTTTTCCTGTTGAACTATACTCCATTGAAGTGACTGGCTGATTTTCTTTCATTCTGCTTCTACATGTGTAGAAAGATCTGAATGTTCATAAAAGCTCAGTTGTTTTGAGCATACACATGATTTATTAGTGGAGCATGAATAGCCTTMAGTTTCCCATCTTTTGGCCCTGCTTTCAGTTTCCACTGAAGCCCATGTGTGCCTGAATGAGACCAGCAGTAAATAGAAGAGAATGCTCTGTTAGAACAGTAAAATTCTGGTGTCATTTAATCGCAGCAGAATTATTTTTTGGAAGTGGTGGTAGTGAAGATGGATGAGGAGAGGAAAGCAAGGGAATAGAATAGGAGACTACGTGATGAAGGGTTTGTTTTTTATATATCTTCTTTGAAACGTCATCATCCGATTTTTCACTGAATTTTTTAGGCAGTTTCTCTCCCTTAACTTACTGAGAAATTGCATGTTATTGAGGAATTTTTGGTGATTACTTTAGRGAGCAGGTGTAAATAGCTGGTACACTGTTTAAAAAGTGGCTGTSGAAAGTGTGTGACAAAGATTTTTATTGTAACCATTTATACCCAGTGGCCCTTGATGGTGTTGGAGATTTTGATTATGCATGCATGGTAAGGTCATTCCTGAGTGCATAGAACTCTGTTACATTTAATTCTCTTTTGGCATAACTTAATTTGTTTATAATATTTTCTGAATAGCTTTACAAGATGTATGCCTTACAGTTCATTTGAAAACATTTTCAATCGACAAAAATGTATAGGATGTCTAAGCCTCATGTAGAACAATTTGATTTAAATACTCCCCTATTTCAATATATATTAGAAACATGGAAAGAGCAACAATTATTTTAGTAGTTGTCTTTAACTAAATGCATATATGTATATATTTAGCAATAAAAAYTTGGCTCCAACAAGGATTTTTTAAGCTTTAGGTTAATCCTATGTGTAGCTCCCATTTGAAATCACTGATGCTACAGACATGATTAAATTTAAGTGTGTATGTAATYGTGTTTCTGGATTAAAGGTGTCGTGCAGAATATTTGGTTTTGAAGAAATAACCTGGATCATTTCTTTCTTCTAGAAAGTCTGAAAAGAGAAATTACCTACAAAAGGCTTATACATCTCTCTGTCCTCATATGGTATTCTTGCTATATAGTATACATGACTATGTTAAAGCATAGGGTGTTATCTCAGCTGTCTCACTTGGGCAGGGAGCAGTCATGGTTCCACTTAGAAATGTCCATCATCATCACGGGTGTCAGAAACAGAGCCCTCTCGTTGTATTAGCCAGCGTAGTTGAATACGGATGAAGAAAGGGGGCAAGCAGGCTGAAACTTGCTGTTCAGGGAATGTTTGAGCCCTAGTTGTGATGGCCACTGGCCTGGAGGCAGTCTGAGACAGACAAAGTACACCTGGRACTCCCACTTCTGCACAGTACTTCATAATCCCTCATAATCTGTGATTTCTCTTAACAGCCACAGTGCAGTCCTTACCGATGATAATTTACTAAATGAGGGAAGAATCAACCTGGGGAAGAGTATGCTAGTAGGCACCATGTTGAATCAAGGGAATCATTATATGAAACAACAAAAGTAAACCCTGGAGATTTTGTACAAGAACAGGGACTTGCTGGGGTGTACACCTATCAGTTTCCCTTTGATCTGGCAAGTCTTCTCTGTGTCAAGCTCTTTCCTCCTTTTCTGTTTGTTCTCAACAGAAAAGAAGCAATTGCCTGATTGGAGAATGTAGGGTAACAGAACAGATTTCATTGCAATGAACCCTGTGTTGATACAGGTCTAGCTTGTTCAGGTATTTTGCTATGCATAGGGCAGCTGTTGAAATTGGGTGTTTGAGAGTCTCTGTCCCAGGTGGTAATATGCTCTTTCAGAAGTGGGAAAAGCAGAAAGTCATGGTCACCAGAAGAGACGGGGAAGCAAAAACTGGCTCAGTAAGAAAGTGTATCCAAGGTAGAGGGCACACTGCTGTGTTTTATTCTCTTTTACCACCAAGGTCTTAAGTGATATTGTGCTGGTGTAATTAGGAATACTATTTGACTTCTTTGAGTGAAGAGATGAACTGAAGGTGGGATACTTCAGCACAAACAGATGAAAAATAAGAATTATAAATGCTATTTATGTTGTAGTAGGTCGTAGAAGTTCTAGTTAGAGGTCAGGATGTCACAGTGGAAATGCARAACAAAGTGGTGAACTGTTTTAGCTCAGAGTCAGAATGGTAAAGTTTTAGATAYTGTAAGACTAGGCAAGCAGTAACAAATAAAGCTTTGATACTATTACATTGCTCTGCTTTCATTACTTAAGAGAACCCAGTCCCACAGAAATACCCTCACTGCTGTTAGAGAGCAGGTTTCCTGTGTATCAAGAGAAGATTAAGAGCCATCTGCATGGAGATGCTCTGTGTCTGCTTCTGCTGGCTCTTTAATCATTGAAGGAAGACATGTCATGCTTCCCAGGGCCAACACCCTTGTGTAACCACTGACTACCTTTATGGCCTCTTGCAGAGCAGACAGTGTCAGTAATACAGAAGCCTTTTCCCTGCCTTGCCTTTTTGCTCCAAGTTCCACTGATCTGGTAGGCGCTCTTTGTTCTTACTTGTTTCTTGTCTGGCTAGCCATGTTTTTTCCTTGTTCAGGTTGTATAGTGCAGCAGTGCTCTATTTTCAAGTATTTACATTGGTAATGTCAAGGGAAGATGTTCCCCTGCAGCTTTAGTTTACTGTGGTGCTTGGCAGAATGAGAATCTGAGAGCCATAACTTACTCCAGTTCATATGAACTCCTTGTCCTGGTTTTGGCACTATACCAACTACTAGAAAGAAAATTAATTCCACCCCAGCCAAAACCAGGACACTCCTCAAGAATGGTAAAGTCCTTATATACCCAGCATATTTGGCTGAATTGCAAATAATCTCAGAGGAACTGTTGTTTCATAGGATTACTTAGTTTTAATTTGCATTGAATTGTAAGGTACGTAGAGATATTCTGGGGGATAATGTGTTCTAGGCAAATTCTCCTGAGGAAAAACCCAAGTTAGTCAAGAAAGTGAGCAGAAACATTTCTAAGCTACTCGGTCTCATGGTATTTTCTGGCCCTTTTCCTTCCAGTGTTTCCTTTGAAATGATCTCACCAGATATATTCAGAACAGTTTTATAATTTATTGGTATGTTTTGATTGTCACTTGTAGTGTTGAATTGCTGGGAGGTTTCTTCCTCTTGGGCATAAGCCTAAGCCACCACTTTTTCATAGCTCAGGCAACTATCATAGCCGCCTTGCTTCTTGACACCTGGCCATTGCCTGAAAGAGAGCTTCCTTAGCTTTGGCTCCAATCTGTGTTGTGCCTGAAATCTAATTTCCATATATCTTGCTAGTTGCCACAGGAAACAATATTGCTTTGGCAAGGAACAGTGCAAAATGACCTTGTCCTAATGGGTCATGTGCCAAAAAAGTAAATGGGAACACTGAAATTGGACTTTTGCACGGCTCAAAGCTTTGAATCATTTGGTTAAAAACAAAACAAAACAGAAACAAGCCCACATAATTTAACATGGAAATTCTAGGCTTATGTTTTGTAAGAATGGTGTGTTAAACTTAGCGAGTTTTTTTCACAACCTGGCCTTATACCCAAGTCAGCTGAGTTGTATTAAGAATTAGCGCATATTTAATCCACTGAATTGTTTAGCATATAGAATCCCATGAGTGCTTCATATGCATTTCGTACAGTCTTCCTTAAAAAGAAAATACACATCAGTGGAGTCTTGACCATACAGCACAAAAGTCTCCTTTCACAGTGCAATACTTCAAACTTATTTAATACCAGAGTTAGAAAACATGTAATGATCTGGGGTGCAAACTTGCTAACCAGAGGGTTTTTTCAATAAAGCAACTAAAAAATATATAAAGTGCTAAATTGTTTACCTTGTTTAGTGTAAATTTAATTTATTCCAAAACTTGGAAATACATTTTAAAATTTGTAATCTGAATTCTTTTGAACCAGGCATTATCATGCTGGATTTTTTTGCAGCCAAGTTACAAATCCCAGAAAAATAAGGTTTGCATGGGAAGTTCTTGGCAGATCTCTCTTAGAACAGCACAAACAAAACTGCTTAACAAGGAGGCATTCATTATTTCTGTCTTGTTACCCTGTGTTATTACAGAGTCACCAGCTGTAAGGTTACTGGCATCTTTGAATCTTGCTAATAAAAAGCATAGGGAACAGTCATTCAAGGGTGGTAGTGAGAGATATGTTGCATTTTTTAGGCTTGCTTTCGTTTTTAATAGCTATTGTGCTTTATCAAGCTGAGCTGATGCATTGTCTGCATGCTCTCACAGCAAACAAACTTCAGGAAACTAACTGAATTTCAGAAGGACAAATCTGTTGGTTTAACTTCAGTGGTCTGTGGTCCTGAACTGTGCGCTTAAACCACAGATGGACAACTTAGTGCCACCATGTCATGAGAAGTGGAGGTTTGTCTGCTTAGTATTTGTAACAAATAATTGGTAAATACTGCAAGTGATTCACAGAAGCAAAAGCTCAAGAGAGAGTTAAAGGTTTTATGTTTTTTGAACATTGTGATGTATTCTCATCTCTTGGTTATCTTGAATACTATAGTCTCATGTAATTGGTGTTTATTAGTATTTTCACTTATTCAGTGCTTTCAAGTCCTCAGTTTTATCACACCTTGACTGTATTTGCTGGTATGTCTAGCTTAAAAGAGAAAACAAAACATTCTCTTTTATTATATAAAAGTTAATTACACATAATGAGTTTTAAATGTATCCCTTAAGACAAAAGTGCTTCAGTTTTATATTTTCATATTTAATAGTATATTTCCTTACAGAGCTTTATAAGAACAACATTTATGAGAAAAATGCATACAATATCCAGTGTTTGGTACAGTGCCGTTCTCTGACTGATTGGAGGAGCCAAGCCATGTTCTGAGAACATCTTCATCTYATTTTAGGTAGGTGGGAGTTTGGCTGGACTTACATGAGGGAATGGAGTGGAAGCTGTTTTCAGACGCGTCATTTCTACTTCCTAGGTTTGGATTTGGGGGGATGTTTTTAATTGGTGTGCTGGTACCAGCAAGGGCTGATTTAGCTAGAACTGAACTAGGAGCTCTGTCATTTTGTCTGAACTGGCTTTCTCAGAAGAATTGTATCAGAGAGCTACCTGAGAAACCTGTAAGTAGAGCCAAGCTTTGACATGCTAAGTATTCAGAGGTGGACTGTTAAGGCTTAGGGTAAGGTCAGTTTTGGATTTACACAGACTCGGTCCCCTCCTCCCTTACCTCCTCTATCTTCGGACTGATCCATGGGACTTTGGTATTCCCAGATTGAGATATAGCCTAAAGCCTTTTACTCCCTCACAGAATAGGGACTTCATGACAGAAGATAGGTATAAATAATGCTGACACATGCTATTCAGTCCTGTTACTTTGTCATTCTTCAATGCCATGAGTGAATATCCAGGTGCGAGGATGAATTTAGTTTAAATATATGATCAGATTAATGCTAATTCTTTCCATTGATGAAGTGAGAAAAATAAATAAGCCAATGGAATTACTGGAACTTTAAGGTATGTTTTCACTTACAGATTACATAGGTGTTTTAACTCCTTAAAATTTGAGTAGTGTATTGGTTCAGTAATGGCTTGATCGTGGCATGTTTAGCTATATTGAAATACATTTGTAGAAAAAAGTTCTACCACTTAGGAGGCTACTTTAGTGCATTTTTACATATCAATGTTTAGAAAATTATTTCTAAAGAATTAAAGGGGTAGAACAGTACTTGAAATCATAGTTAAATAACACAGTGAATCTTTTCTGAGGCTAACAGTACCATGTGATGCAAACCCTTTATCCAGTACATAATCATTCTTCCATTTCAAGTTTCRGCATGGTAGCTTTCTGTTGATAGGTTCTACCCTGAGTTAGGTGTTGTCCATACTAGTGCAGCCAGCATAAACACTATATTGCGTATTACGACTAATGGGACAGAAATATAGTCATGCTAAGACCAGATTCAGATTTCTTCTTTACCGCTATGTTATTTTCTAGAGCTAATGAAAACCCTGGCCTCCCAGGTGATAGAAAAAAACTTGGGGCTGTTGCAAATGGCTATACATTATTTAGTAGGGAGGAACTGGCAGGAAACTTTAGCCCTGCTTTTCCAGCTTCCCAGGTTTATGGTTTTTGGAGTTTATGAAAAGGAAATTATGAAAAAATGAGCATTAACCATAGCAAACGTTAACAGTCTTTTCACTCATTCTTTTCTATGCATGAGAAGTAAATAGGGAAGAAATGCATCTAGGGAAGGAACAGTGAAATTGATGCACATATTTTGGAGATAAGAGAAAGTAAAAAATGGTTTGCCTCTTGAAATTAAAGCCATCTGGTATACTTTTCTGTTAAAAAAAAGTCATGGACAAATGGCCTACTTGGTGACCAAGTATTTATACTGCATTACAATTCTTTTGGAAAGGAGTTTAGCTGAAGGTGTAACTTTTTTTGTAAACTAAGTCATAATTCTTTTGTCCTCTATTTTGCTTAGCAGTTATGTACAATGTCTTTTTTAGCACGTGCCAAAGATCTGTGCTAGTGAAATTAATGCCAAGTACGCCACAGGTCTGCAAAATTAGTATCGGAGACCTGCAGTATGAGTCAGTGGAAAAAAATATCCACAAAGTGTATTTTTTTAATTAAACTATTAAGACTGCATTGAATACTCTACACAAAAAGTGACGTTTGAGAAATTTAAAAATCTGTAGGCTGGAGCCTGATGGTAACAGTCACTTAGAGCAGTGATGAAGGCTGACATAAAGGAAGCTTTTGAGACCTGAATCCTGGAGCTGTGTAGCCACTAAGCCCGCTGCTAGCAGAAAGTACAGGAGCTGGAAGGATTCTCTGTGTTGTAACAGCTGCCAGTGGCTTCTGAAGGCAATAGTCACAGCTGGCAGTCACTCGGTAGTGGGGACATCCTGAATTTGGCTTCTACTCTGGCAGCCATGAGATGGCTTTTTGTACATGGAGTTATAGCTTTTCCRTGTCCTTTAATAATTCTTGGGTGAGGGATTCAACTAGGCCAATTCAAGACTTCATGCAGAGTCAGAATAGGGACCAAAGGTAATGTACGGAAGTATGAAGGTGAAACGCGATGATTAGTATTGGCAGAGATTTTAACAAGGCAACTGGTAAAAAGTCTAGTTTCTAGCAGCTCTTGCATGTTTTCCAGACCATTCTTAGTACAATGGCTTCTGCTTTCAAAACTAGCAATGCTGGCAGGAACTTTAGAGTTGGAAAGGGAAATTTATTATCCATTTACTCTAAAGGCTTATGATGTAAATTTTCCCTTCAGTCTGTCACACTAATGGATTATAACTCTGTGCTGCTTCCACTTGTCTCCCTGTAATACAAATGCAGTGTACCAGAGCATAAACTGTTATGTTTATCATACTTGCTGATTAATTAGAAAGGTCTTCATCTCTTAAGAAGTGATATGATTGGAAAGAGAGCTTATTGAGGGGGCAGGTGGCAATACGCATCAAACACAGGTCATCTGGCAAGCTGGAACTTAATGATTTCTGTTGTCTCTTGCGGATTTTCTTTTCTTCCTCTCCCATCCTTTTGTCTGGGACCCCAGAGAGGGGAAAAAAGGATTTAATTTCAGTAAGTGCATGTTGTSGGAGTGTGTTATCTTGTTTTTAGAATAGATGCCAATCTCATATGCCTCCAAACAGCCTTATTAATTGGAACACAAATCTAAATGGCAAGCTGGTAAGCAGCTTTCAAATATAATGTTTTATGTCCTCTCAGAAAGAAAAATAGATTAACATGAAAGGAGAGAATTTTTAATTCTTAATTCCACACGTCTAATTGTATTTCAAGATTTCTTTAATTCTGTTAATTTCCACCTGAATTCTCTAAGAATTTGGGTTCCGGTTTACTGGTTACTGAAGCCCCTGTAAATTTGCAATGGTCTTTGCAATCTTTTGATCAAATCCTTGTTCTGTAAGTCTCAGAGACCAGAGATTTGTAAGTTAGATTAAATGATTCTCATACCCTAAAACCATTCCTTTTAATTGGAAAAAGGTACTCTGTATCTTGTACAAAGAAGTTGGTAATTGTATTTGCTGTAGTTTTTACAGTTGTGCTAAGGCTATGGTGATATTAAATCAGAGCCCATTGATTCTTGAAGTAAATATTATACGCAGTATTTGAGTGTATAATCACATCCATTAATTACGTTCATAATTTTTGCATGATTTGTCCTGTATGGTTATTTCCCTATGGACTAGTGGCATTTAATGCCGGAGCTTCAGGGCAGGACTGCTGTTTGCTTTTTCAAAAAAACCCCAAACACCTCAGTAATATGCTTTAAGAATTCAGATTTAATTAGATTATTTTTTTTAATTCCAATTTTATCACAGATTTCTGTAGAGACTAATAACGACCAATATTTCCTTAGAATGTGGCTCTTCAAACAAAGAGAATGCTCAGGAAGCCTGAAAATCTTAGTCCAAGACTTCTTTCACTGATTATTTACTTTCAAAAAGCTTAGGAGTTGCCTGTTTGGATTAAGCAAAATTAGAAAAAACTAGGCCTCAGAATAAGTACACTGCGTGCAATATCTGTACTAAATCAGGACATTTTTGTATGAATATTAGTAGAATTGACTAGTTAATGGTTAGCCACCATTATTTGTTTTTAGATTATCTGGATTTTTCCTGTGTGGTTCCTTTAAAGCTGTAATTCAGAAACCAGTGGAGTCATTGACTCACTGATTCCTTCAATCAAAGAACTATTCATTAAGTATGCTTTGGGTTAGAGCTGCTGTTGATTACCTGCCTACAAATGTGCTGAGTGGCTTCAAAATCCCAAAACATTAAAGAAACAGAAAAATATTTAGTTTCATAGTATCAGGTGGAGCAGACACAGGCACCTGTCCCCAAGTAAACATGCTTTGACTTCTGTGTCTTCTGAATGGAAAGATGTTCCCCCTCCCTTCCTCCCAAGCAGTGGATGTTTTGTTAACTCCAGTTACGTGTATTGTGGCAAACTTTGAAAAAAAAAATATTCAGGGAATAATTTTTATTTTCTAAGTGACATCTTCATAAACTTAATGCTCTTCATCCTTTATAACATTAAAAAACAACATTAAGGCACTGGGATTCCTTAGTTTAGAATAATGATACATAGGATACATATTGAGATATTTAAAATAATTAATAGCATAAAGAAAAATCATAATTATTCCTCTTGATGAGACACATTCTTTTGAGGTACGTTTTAATTTTCAGATTGGCCAGTACTGACACTTGCCACTTGAGGGAGTGATGTGTTAGGTCCCGTTTGGACTCTAATTTGAGTCCATTCTCAGTAGTTTTGCATACACTGGGAGCTCACTCCAAGTGGAAAATGCAGACATCACATGAGGATATTTTGGCTACAAAGGAAACTTAAAATGCACTGTATTAAAATGTTTATGTACTTATCTGTTAATCAAATCACTGTGTGGAACTCAAGAACACCTTGCTTGCCAGATTCTTGGAAAGGTGCCTACGGGTTGTGTTCCGGTACAGGTTTTAATTAACGGGGTCTCTCTGGGAGGTATTGCTGTGGAGAGCCAAGGCATATGCTACAGTCAAGCAGCTGTTTGAAATGCTTGTGATAACTGTCTCTGAATTAGTATGCAGAATGCCTGTTTCTTATGAATTTAGTGTGCCTGGGAGTACAGGGATTTCAGTCTTCTGCTTTAATCCAATCTTGTTTTACTGAATTATTTATTATTTGCAAGTGATGGGAAAGGTTGGTTCATGCCTCTAAAGAATGGCTGTGAGATGTTATAGGGCAGAGCGCCTGTTTGTAAATTGAGGGCAGGAATCCAAGATGCCACACTTGCTTTCTGTATATTTGATATAGAAACCATGAGTGAATATGGAAAAATCTTCTTGATATAATTTAAAATAGACCAAAAAGTGGAATACCTTAGTATTAATAATTTGTGCTTGATTTATTGTTTTCATTATTTATTTTGACTTTTAATCAATAGTTACTACTATCTTTGTTATTCTAACAGAAATTTGCATGAAGTTGAAACAATCTGTTGCTGTGTATGTAGTAAATCTATGTCGGTATGTATTAGTCCTTTTGTCCATGTGGGTTTGTGTGTGCGTTGTTACATTTCTGTAGCTCCTAATATTTATTTTAGAAGTTACTCTGAAAGGTGTATCAATTATATAAGGACTATATTTGAACAGGAGTTTCTAATAATAATACATGTTACTTTCCTAGGCAGCTATTGTACTGCAACACATGCAGCATAGACAAGATGAGAAAATTGTAAGTTCTTGGTGTTTTACCAACTAAATTAAATAACAATGTGACTATACAAAATACATATGCTACTTTTTTTTTTTTTTTTTTAACATGACCTGGAAACCTTAAGATTTTCCATGATGACATCCCCAGATACATTGTCCAGAATGTGCAAAAATGACTGTCCTAATTGTTCATGGTTTTCTAACGGGACTTAAACCCAACTTTATTCAGCCAATGCTTGAATTAACTAGTTTTTAGAAGGAAGACGATCAAGACAAAACCCTTGTAGGATATTGGAGAGCATCTTGTCTGGGGACATTTTGTACAGTCTGGTGAACTCTAAGGGTACAAAACTTGCAGTTCAAAAATCTTACTGAAATGGCATTCGCCTCAGATCTCTTTACCAGATCAAGAGCTGAGAGGATGGAAATTAAATTCACCAAGGCTACCTATTACTCTTGCATGTATCAGCATTCTAAAAAAGCTTAGGAAAGTGACTGGAGTAGAACATTTATGCTTTATTCCAAGAAAAAAAGTATTTATTTAGTGAGCTCACGAAGCACAGTATCTGTTCCAGAAGAGTTTTTGGTATATCAATCCTGATTAACTTCTCCATGTAAATAAAGAATAACATACTACATTCTGTGGAAGCTTGCACTCCTTTTCAGTTGTGAGCACTTACTATAAAGCATATTACAATTTCAAAGAAGAGCATGTACGTTAATAATTTGGAGAAAGTAGCGCACTTATGAGTACAGAGAGGGTCAAAGCAGTGGCTGAAAAAAATCCGTTTTGTTAGTACTTTTGTTAATACCTGACTCCTGATCATTTTGTTGGAAGAAAGAATGAACTATCAATAGCTGTCCAGCCTTTAGGAGCCACTCAAGGTACAGTAGATCTACTGTATCTGTTCCTCAGTCATCTCTTTTTCAGACTGATGAGTTTACGTAGTTTTGCCTTGCATGTAAGCCCTTTCATACCTCTAAATATCCATAGAGTCCTTTTCTAAAACTTAATTTCAAGATCTACTGTAGTCTTTCTCAGACAAGGGGAGTGAGTGATGGGGAAACCCCAATTACAAGGAGCATTCATATAGGTGAACTGTCAGTTTATACAGTAATGTTCTCTTTACCTTTCCTAATATTTCCTACTATGTAACTTTGTTCTTCTGACTGCTGTTGCACACTGAACTGATGTTTTAGCAAAATTATTCCTCTTAATATTCAGATCTTGCTTCTGAATAGCAATGGCCAATTCAGAGTCTATTATTCTGTTCTCAATGTCAAGACACCTGTCTGTGTACCYAGGTTTGCATTTGTCTGAATTTCACCTGTCATCATAACCAGGTCTTCTAAGTATCTTGTAAAGCTCTTCTGGTGGCCCTTATGTTAGGTATCTGAGATATCATAGCCAGCACACTTTCTCGCTTTCTTGGTCTTCAGGTTGCCATATCAATCTGCAAAACAGTACCAAGTTTTGCAGAATTCACTGGTGACTTCCCCCCCTCCACCGTGGGACCCCTTATTAGTGAGTCCCTGATCTTTCTTTCCTGTTTTCTAATCAACGGTATGTCCATACGAGACCATTTCTTCTTACCCTGCATTTTTTTAGTGTCCTTAAAACTTTGGGCGAGGAACCTCTTAACAGCTTTTGGAATGTTGAGTATTCTGTATCATTTCCCATAATCACAGGGGTGTCAGCCTTTTCTGGTAATACAGAAGTTTTTTATTAGGTATTAACAGTTGTCCTTATTGAACAACTCTTTAAGGATTCCTAGATAATTGATGATGTAATGAGAGAGAGAGAGGCTGCAGTTTTTTCTTAATAACATAATCCTGCACTCTGTTCAACACTTTGTTTCTTTTAGTYTTTAACCAGCTTGAAATTTCTGAGCTCCTTCTATCTTTACTGCTGGGATGAAGTCTGAGTTCATCTGAAAGACCGTTATATGCTAAAGAAAAGAAAGCTATTAGTGTGTATTGTAAACAACAGTAGAGGCAGGTTTTCTGTTTGGAGAATGTGAATTTGTGTTGCATTTATAATAATTCGTTATATAATAATGATCTTATAAAATGCAACACAATATGTGTATCTTCAAAGTGATCATAAAAAAAAAAAAGTACCTAATTAGAAAGCGTTCATTACTAACAAGTGTTCTCATGAAACAAATACAGGGTAGAGCAAAAATTGAAAGTCATGCAGCCATAAGTGAATAATGGAATACACCCACTGACTACGTTATTCCTTCCACAGAAATGCATATGCTAGACTTCTGCATTTTGCAGCTTAGAGCAGCAGGAATATGTACTATGAACAATAAGCTAAGTAGCTATATTATAGTATGGACAGTATTATTTAATCTCAAGAGCTTGAATGTGTGTGTGTAATCGAAGTGTGCAAACTCTTCTCTTGTGGTGGGTGAGGGCAGAATGGTAGCTTTCAACAAAACAATAGTGTTCTTACCATAATAAAAAGGTACTTCAATTTTCTTTAGACTCAGTTGTTTCTGTTAGATTAATATTTCTGTCACAGAAATCAACTGTTAGCAAAAAACAGAAATAGGATGTTTGCATTTTGGTATATGGACTTCATGGAGTGTGAAGCAGCTGGTATCATATTGAATACTGTTGAAAACTGGTCTTTATTGAGCAAATGATGTTTTGAATTCCAGGAAATGACCTTGCAATAATGGAAGTAAGAAAAGGAAATTAGCCTATGTTAGAAACTCACCGGGAGGGAAAAAGAAGRAAAGAAAGTCAGTGCAAACAAAGGGGAGTGACAGAGGCTGAATGAGAGAAAGGTGGGGATTTTCACAGAGAATGAGGAATGTATGGAGTGTGGGTGAAAGGTTGCCTGACAGTTTTTCATGCCTAGAAATGCCCACTTAATCTTTCCAGAARCTCAATAATCTCTTCCAGTTGTACCAGTTAATTAAAAATCCCACGCAGACCCAAAGCCCCTATTGGCACTAACTTTGTCTTGCTACTGTGGTAATCTACTACAGAGAAATCGAGCATACTTTATAAATAGACCATGTTTCAAGTATGACTGGACTTGAATGTTACAGAATGCTGCAGCCAGCTGCTCGAAAGCCCCCAGCTTTGTGTCTGTCTGTGTTTTAACCCTATTCCCACCAGCTCCTCTGACTGTTCCTCTGGGCTGCCATTAAACTGTGTTTCCAAGGGGGCTGCTAGAATTTATGGATTCTTYCTTTTAGCAGGAAATGGTGGTGGTGGTGGTCACCAACAAAAGTAATGAGCCAGAAAGAAAATGGAACTCCCCATCAATGTGGATGCTTTCAGGCTAATGGGATTGATGTTGGTAAGGTACAATCTGCTTTGGAGTATCTCGAGTGCCTGGGAGTATATCAACCCAGACAGCTCCTGGCAAGGTCTCTTTCTCATGCACCAAATCATTTATGGCCATAGGGTATACTTTTACTTTGGGAATACTCTGGTCTTYCTGCTTGTGCTCAAAACCAGGACCTCCTGCAAATGGTGTAGGCGCAGTGACACCACCTCCGGGTCCTGGTGTCGCAAGGGAGTATCTACGACAGGTTGACTCGCCTCCTTCTGGTGACGCGAGTCCTTGGAAAGAAAGGGCGCAGCAGCGACTACCCTGTTCACAGTGGCCAAGCAGCTAAACATCAGCCACCTCAGTGGACATACATCCAAGCCTTAATACTCTTTTCTATGAATTTGGTTTGCCTGGGGCTGTGGCGCTGGTGCAGTGGCTGCACCTAGGCTGTCGTGCAGAGCACAGGTTGAAGYTAAGTGTCTCTTCTGCCCTGTAGTGATGTAGTATAAATAAGGTATGCTTATTTATTATTGAAAACAATAAAAATAACTTACTCAATCTGCAGTATATGAACAGCGCTCTCATGCCATTCTAAGTGTTTCAAGGGGGTCATGACGTGCTGGGCATTTACCTAGCATAGCTTACGCCTCCATCACGCGCAGTAATAACGTTTTTCTCGTGTGCAAATACTTGTGTGTTGGTAGCATCTGCCAACTCAGGCTGTAAATACGGGAGTGCTGGGCGAGCCCACCCCACAGACCCAAAGAGGGTCAACAGCCGCGCGTTCAATCCCCGCAAACCGAAACTGAACTCGGCGGTGRCATCTCCCGGCGATGCGGCTTTCCCTTCCCAGGCCGAGTACGCAGGCCCGGCCGCCACGGGCCTGGCCACCCCCCGGGAGCGGGGAGCCCRCCGCGCTGCCCGCCCCTGACCCGCGTCTCTCCCCGCGTAAGGCAGCGGGTGGCGGCGAGGGTTTCGCTTCTCGCCCTCAGCCCGCGCGGCCGCCGGTGAAGCCCGACTGCGCCGCGCCGCACGCCCGCGCCGCTCCTTCCCGTGCGGCCGGCAGCCCCCACCCCTTGKCTCACTTCCCCTCGGCTCGCCCCGTCCCCGGCGCGCTTTCCCGGCTGCTCTCCCAGCGCTCTCCGCCGGCGGCGGCGCTCCGCTTCCGCCGGCCGCCCGCCCGGCTCCGTTTGCGTGGGACCGCCGCCATTTTGTGAGGAGAGGCGGCGGCGGGGCCGGCGGCAGCGGTACGTGAGGCCGTGTCCCTGCGCCGGCGAGAAGGAGGAGGTGGGGGCCGGGCTCCGCCTCGCAGCAGTGGGGTGGGGGTGCGGGCAGGGTGGYGGGGGAGGGCTGGCCGTTAGAAACGGCTGCGCGCCGTCTTGGTCGCCTGTGGGGTGTGTAGTTGTCGCCGGAGAGGAGGGCTGGGGCAGGCGGGGGAAGAGGGTGCCATGCTGCCCGGGAGCCCCGCGGGCAGGGGGCTTCCCAGCGGGGTCACCGCTGGCGGCAGGACGGGACCCTCCCGAGGAGCCTGTTAGGGGTATGGTCTTTTTTCGTCAGCCTGGCGCTCTTCGTGAGCACGGTTTGCTCCCCTCACCTAAAAGGTTACTGGATTTTTAGAGAGATTTGTTGTGGGAAGTTCTCATTAGGTGCGAAAAATTRAGTGGTGAGATCTGGCTTCTGATCYAGCAGCGAGGGGGAGCAACCTCCACCCAGGCACCTCGGGTCTGCCCGCGTTGTCCGGCCCGCGGGTTTCAGTCCGCAGAGCTCATCTGACCGGTGAGCTTCCTGCCCATGCTTCATCGCTCTGAATTGCTCTGAGTTACGCAGAAGAAAAGCTGTCTGTAAACACAGAGATAGCTTTGTGTATTTTTAGAAAGCTAACGTAAAAAGAAGTTGACAGAGGCTAGTATGCTCAGTACGATTAATTCAGAATAAAATTACTCTATTTTGTGTGCTTTGCTTACCCATTGTACCATACCAAACGATTAGTGATAACATCTGGCACTTTCAGAGCCAACTACTGATAGTTTCAGAATATAAAAGTTACGGTTATTTGTGGACACTTAATTCGGCTTCCTTGTATTAAAGTAGAGACCTGGCAAATTGATCATGTAGGTCTTTGCTCTATTTTTGATGCCCTGAACAAACAGAGCTGGACTCTAAACAGATCTCAAAGTTTTTAATTACAGCCTTTTTAAATTTGGGTGGAATTTGGAAAGGACAACAAAAAGAGTGGTCTTGGGTGGATCCTGTACTAAATTTCATATCCTTTTCAAAATGGATGATTTTGGTTGKTTTTTTCATAGCTTAGAAGAATGCATGTTTTGCTTCTATATCTCATCTTAGAAACAACTAAATGCTCCAAGGATTTAAGTATGACTGACTCTCAAAATGGATAAATTTCCCGACAGATAGTGAAAATCAAAGTTTTTATTCAACTGCAAATGTCTAATACTGAAAGCTAGCTGTAGATGGGTCTGTCTGTATTGTTCCATGCTTCCACTGTTATTTTAAAGTACTACTTTACATTGCATCAACATTGTTAAGACCAAGATCATTTTTAAACAAGGCAGTTTCTAGATCTTTTCAGGGATTGAAAATTGGTTTCTAGGTTTGCAAATATATTTCCTAGACTTTAATTTTTTTTGTGGCCACAATAAAATGTACCTTTCTCAATGGTAGTAGGTTCTAACAACTGTAACAATTTTCTTTCTAGTGTACTGAAGCATGTTTTTACCAAGATCTGTTAAAGTCAAGAGGACTGCTGATGATGACAGAAGTTGTACAGCTAAGAAAAATAAATTGTCTTCTGGAGGATCTTTGCTAGAGGAGACCACTGAGTTCCAAGACTGTAAGTCAGTTAGAACAGAAATTTCTGCCTCAAGATGCAGTTTGAATGAAGTTGTACAAGAATGCACAGAACCTGTAGCTGGAGATCTTGGTGTTGCTAATACAATTTTGGGAAAGGACAATCAAAATACTGATGAAGATAGCTCTTCGGAAGAACCCATAAAATCCTTCAGCAAATCCCAGCGTTGGGCAGAACCTGGAGAACCTGTATGTGTTGTGTGTGGTCGCTATGGAGAGTATATCTGCGATAAAACAGATGAGGATGTTTGTAGCTTGGAATGTAAAGCCAAACACCTTCTACAATCTCAAGAAAAGGAAAAAAAGCTAAAATCTGATCAACTCACAAAAGGAGAATCTCAGGCAGAAACTCACCTGCTTAATATGCCTTATTTCTACAAAGATCATTCCTTTATTTTAGGTTTGCGAGATGAGCAGATTGAGAACCTTAAAATGCAGCTAGGTATTGCTGTCCAGGGCCAGCAAGTTCCAAGACCTATTGTAGAGTTTGAACACTGTGGTTTTCCGGAAACTTTAAACCATAATTTAAAGAATTCTGGCTATGAAGTCCCAACTCCCATCCAAATGCAAATGATCCCGGTTGGACTATTAGGGAGGGATATTGTGGCGAGCGCAGACACAGGCTCTGGAAAAACAGCAGCCTTCCTGCTCCCTGTTATTATGAAGGTTCTGAAAGAGGTAATGAAACTTTGTGTGTTTACAGAAAGTGGTTTGCAACTTTGTCTCTTGGATTCCCAACCGCACTGAGAGTTAATTGCAGTGTTTTTTATTGACATTCAATGATTTATTTTACTTTTGATGGATGGAGCATTGTTCTTGGATGGGGGGGAGGTGCTGATTATTTTTAATGACTTGGAACGGTCAGGAGATAAAGCAACTCTATTAATATTACCTAGTATACAGTTTCTTCTTGTTAAGAAAGGTAGCTAAATTCTGTGGTAAACTTCCTAAATGACTTAAAATAGAAAGTGAAAATAATTCCAGGCCATCTGCAAGAAGTTGTTCCTATGTCTTGATGTATCAGATGGCTCAAAGAGATTTTTTTGCATTTGCATAATTTCACGGAGTAATTTCTGTTGGAATATGTTCAGGTGACCATCAAATAACTACAGGAATTTGGGGTAATATAATTTCTGAAATTCTCTAGTTATACAGTCTCCCCTTTGATACTGTGGGAGAAAGCGATTAAGAAGGCTTTTGTTTTGTAAGGACATGAATGTATGATGACAAGTAATGGCAAATAGTATTCTGTACCTTGTATGTGGTTCAGTATTGCTTTTTGCTTTAGCGGTTTTATTCAAAAGGAGATGCATAAGAATATATTTGAAAATTCTGGACCTGATTCTACTTAATGTTTTGAACTGTTTAGATGCCTTTATTCATATATATACACACACAAATGTGTGTGTGTAATTTTTTTTCAAGTGAATAATTTAAAGATTATTTAAGTAACTCTCTTAATCTTTAAAGTACTATACCATTATTTTTAAGAATGGAAGCATTATATAGGAGCATTTAAGAACAGCAGTATTACACTCCAGTATCTCCTCTATCTGACTATCATTAAAGTCTGCAAGACAGTTATATGCTTATAATAACATGGACAAAATTGGAGGCTCAATGAATAATACTTGATTTCTCTACACGATCTTTCTTGTTCTTCATCTGCAGGGTACTTTATAAGTTAATGTATATGTCAAGAAAGAATTTTATTTTGTTGTTTAAAATAATTTTCATTTTTAATGAAAAAGAGAGATGAGATGTCAGGAGCATAAGGGTARTCTGGTTATGAGTTATTTGACAGTTCCTGGCTTCTCCGCATCTAGGTAGATACCTTTTTTTGTGGTGTTAAGTTGTTAAGTTAAAGACTGTTGCCCACTTGAAAACAGCTCAAAAAGCCCTTCTTGACACAAGTATTTAACTATGTAGTTCCTTTGATGATGCAGTGGGAAAGGAACAACCTCCTACTCTTGGTCACTTGTAAATATTCCAGTTGGAGACCAGAAACACACACATACCATCCAGAAAACTCTTAAGTGAATTCGTGATTGTAGTATCAACATATGAGAGAGCTTTGTTTATTTGCTGAAGAGGTGATCAGTATTACTGAAATAATGTGTCTGGAGCTAGACCATTATTCTGCCCTTTCTCCCCCTCGCCCCCCCCCCCCTCGTTTTACCTTATGTTCTTTTTACTTTGTTAGTATGTGTTAACTGGAGTTAGGAATCTATATTAATCTGAGAGGAATTACTACCCTATAATTTTGTGTTTTCTGGGTTGCAGAAGTATCAGTGAGGTGATAATTTGGTTGAAGATCCTTATATAAGGGACAAAAAAAATATATTAAGACCATACCACTTTAATGATTCATCTCTACCTGGCTGACTAATAGTGGGTCAGAGGGGCTATTAATTTTGTTTTTAAATTTCAGAGACATAGATTTTTGCTGTATAAAGTTCCTATCACTGCTTATCTTGTCTGGCTAATACTTAATGTTTTTACTCAGTGGTGTGCAAGACAGTAAATGGAAATAGTCTGTTCCTGTAGCATCAGGACTTCTAAAAACTTTTTTTTATGATCTCTAGATTCAACTAGCATCCTGTGTTTTGAGTTTATGTGGAATTTATTCTGAATGTCTAGTACAGATTCAGTGCAATAACTAAAACAGAAAAAAGCAATCTTTACAAATGACTACTAGCTTTCTGAGCCTTTTTTTCTTGTCAGGAAGCTATTCTAACAGTGTAATTACACCTGCATTAATATTGTATTTTCAAAAGTTGAGTAATTGAGGGATAGACTTCCTTGGCCTGCATTGTTAAAGGTATAATCCCTTTCTACCTTCTGTCTTCAAAGAGAAGGGGTATTAGCGGTCTAATTGTATCCACAGTAGCTGCACTATATACTTTATATTTTAATATTAGGAGATTTAATCTTGAAAGCTTTTTGTCTAAATAATAAAGCAATTCCATGTTCAACAGATTTCCCCTCCTCTTTCTAGACAGAAACTCCATCTGCCCTTATTTTGGCACCAACAAGAGAGTTAGCAATTCAGATAGAGAGACAGGCCAAAGAACTGATGGTTGGTTTACCAAACATGAGAACAGCTCTCTTGGTAGGAGGTTTACCACTGCCACCGCAGCTTCATCGTCTCAAGCAAAGTGTTAAGGTAAGTACTATATCGTGGAAAGATCCTGTGGAGAGTTATGTTTTCATGACATTCAAAGAAAAGAAAAATGTTACTGTTGACATGTATGGACACACAAACATGTGTTTTTCCTAAGTCTACACTACTAAAATAATTGTTAGCTCTTGAAAATGTTACAGTAATACAATTTTTTTTAACATTTTGACTTCTGATTAAACATATAATAGCTTTTTTTGGTTTTAAAAAGTTTCATGCATGATGTTGCTGCTTTCAAAGACTGGAATATGCCATTTTATTAGACAAGGAGTTGTAATTTACAGCAAAAATAGTTTGTTTTTAATGAAGATTACATTGCTTGTATTTAGACACTTCCATTAGCATTCTAAAAGGTCCGTTTCCTTTTGAGGCTTCATAATTTGTTGTTATCTATAAAAGTTTACTTATTTGAACACAAGTAATTTCACTAATTAGTGCCCTTCTCACCTATATGCTGTAACTTTATAGTTTTTCTAGGACAGTCATCTGTCCTTTCATGGAATTTCTAACTCCTGGGGTTTTTGTTTGTTTGTTTGTGTTTTGTTTTTTTTTTCTTTTTCTTTTTTTAGGTTATAATAGCAACACCTGGAAGACTTCTTGAGATTTTAAAGCAAAGTTCTGTTCAGCTGCATGGCATAAAAATTGTAGTGGTGGATGAAGTAAGTTTTTAGTTGTATTGCTTATACAGAGGTCCTTGAAGAGCCAGTGTGAGTGGCTAGCCTAACTGATCAAACATACAGTGTTCATTATAAAGATAAAATATATTTCTTAAGAGAAAAATTCATTTTTTAACACAGTTTGAAATGTGTTTGAACAATGCATGTTCTATTGGCTATAAAAGACTTCGATACCTGACAGGGTAATACTGCCTAGACCAGTGTGAACCATTTGTTTTTAATTTTATCACTTAACTTTTCTTCTGACTGAAAATACTCCTGCATTTAGATTATTACATGCCAGTCATACACATTATGGTTGTTCTGTCAATTCAAGTTTAGGATTCTGCTGTTTATGGAAAAATTTGGTACAAATCTAATGTTTTTCACTTAGGTGGATACCATGTTAAAAATGGGTTTCCAGCAGCAAGTGTTGGATATTTTGGAAGACATCTCTCAAGATCATCAAACCGTACTGGTGTCAGCCACGATTCCAGTGGGCATTGAACACTTAGCAAACCAGCTTCTGCACAATTTTGTAAGAATAACAATTGGAGAAAAGAATCTGCCATGTTCCAATGTTCGCCAAATTATCTTGTGGGTAGAAGAACCATCTAAAAAGAAAAAGCTGTTTGAAATACTAAATGTAAGTGTAATATTTTTCTCATAAGAACAACTTATAAAATTATTCGTGTCTTTACATATCTCTGTCAGGTTCTCATCTTTAATTCTAATCTGTATGTAGTGAAGAGGTGGAGTGAGGTTAAGCATATAAATGCGCTAATTAGTTCAGTAGTTCTGCAGTGCAGGAGCTTTAATAGCAATTTCAGGGATTACTCCACCCCTGTCGCTCACACTTCCTTCTGTGCAGCAGCAAACTAGATTCCTGTGCTGGGATCTAAGTTAAAAATTACAATTTTGATATTTTTTTTGTGATTCGCGGCATGGCATCCCAAAGATTTGTACTGGTTATCTGTGAGTGGTAGAGGAACAGGACTTTCTTAAACTGTCATAGCTGCTTTATGGCCTGGAGTGGTTTGTCAGTTTAAAAGTCACTAAAGAAACCAGTGAGAAAGCTAATTTAGTTATTTCTTGAATTTTTGTTATATGAATAATAATATATATCTTTTTATGAGTACTTTTGGGGGGAATTTTGGAGTCTTGGCTGAGGTTATCCAAGAAGTAAATAAGAATCCTTAACTGAACCTCAGAACGTAAAGAAATTCAGAATTATTATGTAACATTTAAAGAAACATAAAAGAAAGCTTCTGACATAAAAAATGCATGTATTGATATAAACTTAGGTTCTGAGTTTACAAATCATTATATGTTTATGATGTGCAGATTGGTATAGTTTCATGGCTGGTATCTTGTTCCTTCTTCTTATCTAGAGTCTAAGAACATTAATTCATCTGAAAGTGTTGTTAATATTGGAGATAATAAGCAGAAGAAATTGAATCCAAGTTTCTGATGATGAACTGTTGTAATACCTTCTTACATGAACTGTTTAATTTTACAGGATAAGAAACTCTTCAAGCCTCCAGTGTTGGTATTTGTGGACTGTAAGCTAGGAGCCGATCTGTTGAGTGATGCTGTTCATAAGATTACAGGATTGCAATGTACAGCTATGCATTCTGAAAAGTCTCAGGTGGAAAGAACAGAGATATTACAGGTTTGTGCCTCTTAAAGTTATGGGGGTTTTGATAGATTGAAAATGGCCAATTTTTTTTAAAGGTGGCTTAGTTTGAATGAGTTAAGTCATAATTTACGGCTTTTCATCAGTAAAACCTGGAGTATTGCTGGGGGAGAGGAGAGACAGATGGCACCAGGCAAAACTGTAGGTARTAATGTCATTTTAAAGGCAGATAAATACTGGAGACTATTTCCTACGTTATTTGCTTTGAAATGGGAATTTAAATATGCATTTAACTTTTTAGTAAAAAAATCCTCAATTAATTGTGGGTTTGATCTCTCTTTAATTAGCTCTATGAATTAAATCAGGAATAAGGGGGACCATTCTCTCTTCTGCAATAGAATAATCCCACTGGGTGTGTTCTTACACTCTATAACTAACCCTAGCCTATGCTTGGAGAGGTTCCGAATATAAATAAGGAAAAAAGAACTAATTTCTGTTTATTCCTCCCTTGCCAGGGTTTACTTCAAGAGAAGTATGAAGTTATAGTAAGTACTGGAGTCCTTGGACGAGGGCTTGACCTTGTCAATGTCAAACTGGTAGTAAATTTTGATATGCCTTCAAGTATGGATGAATATGTACATCAGGTAAATAAATAAATTGCTAAACCATTATTTGAAAAGTATACTGAAATATGACATCCACCTATGGAAATTTAAATTTAAATGTAAACATAAAGATTATTTTCCTCTTCAGAATATTGTTTTTATAGGAAAGAAAGGTGCTGAATATCTCTTCCATAAGTCTCTTAAGTAAATCACTAAAATCTAGAACACTGTTTTTGTATCTCCTATATAACTTCCTAGAACAGTGTTCTTATATCAATTATGTTTGCAGTATTATTTTTCTGTTTCTTACTCTCTTGTATCATTTTGTGTCTATAGAAAGCAAAGCTTACCATGTTTTTACTGTCTGTGTGAAGAAAGGCCAAATACCACTCTTTCTGCTGCAGCTCATCTGCAGTGTGGGATATGCATGTAATACAATCAGGAAAGCAGTTGTGAACTTTCTTTTCATTCCCTCTTCCTACTCCAGTATCTCCTCTGATTTTTTTGCTGAGGATTCCTTGCTTTAAAAAAGATGGTGTGTGGGTTGTGCATGCATGTGTGTATTTATGCATATGTACACACACCCTAACCCCAGTTTGGCTAGCAGATCAAGAGAACTAATAATTACCCTCTTTTTGGTACTTACGAAGCCACTGTGCTCTACTACTGTGTCCAGTTTTGAGACCATCACTACAGGAAAAGCCAACAAACTGGAGAGAGTCCAGACAAAGTCAGGGGCCTGGCACACGTGACAAAGGCAGAGGAAACTGGGCTTGTTTGGGCTGGAGTGGAGATTTAATTGCTGTTTTCTATTTGGTAATGGGCGGTTACAGAGGAGACAGAGCCAGACTCTTCTTGTAGATGCACAGTGAGAGGGATGAGAGCCAACGGTCACAACTTGCTGCAAGGGGAATTCCAGCCTGATAACAGGGAAAAATGTTTTTTACAGTGACAGCAGTCAGGCAGTGGAACAGGCTGCCCAGAGAGGTTGTGGGACCTTTGTTCTTGGAGACACTCAAAACTCCGTAGGACGAGGCCCTGAGTGAACTGATCTACCTTTGAAGTTAGCCCTGTTCTGAATAGGTGGGAAGGACCTCTGGAAGTATCCAGTCTCATGAACTCCTAAAGTATTCTGTGTTTCTAACTGCAGTACACCTTTCTGGTTTTTAATTATCTTTCTGCTGAAGTTTCAAGCAAGTAGTAAATAAAAATGGTCTTTCCTAGCATCAAAACTATACCGATATTAACATACTATCTTTTCCTAAGTAGAGAGTCTTTGTAGATTCTTTCCTAATTTGTTCAAGCACTTTGGATAATACTGAGAAATAATGTTAAGTTACTAGAACATTGAAAGTAAAGGGCTTTTTTATGGTTATGCTTGTACATATTGTGCTTGATACAAGATACTTGTATGTGGCATTGCTATAATAAACATTTTTTAAAACATTTTGTTTGGACCAGATTTACTCTAAGGCTTTGCCCATAGGCTGTATCATATTTCTTGGCATCAGTACTGGACTTCTGGTATGTCCCATAAGCAAGTGGTAATTTTAGATGCATTTAAGCTAAAGCTTCAGATCTGCATATCCTGAACTCAGGAAGTTTATTAAAACTTTGGCCTTAGAGGATGAGATAAAGAGATTTGACTTTGTCACTTAGGTTAGTTGCTGTTTTATAACAGAAAATAAACTTTAAGGATATATGAAGGACTTCCATTTAATATTGATAACTTAAAATGAATTTTTGTTTTTTCAGGTTGGAAGAGCGGGGAGGTTGGGTCACAGTGGAACTGCAATTACTTTTATCAATAACAACAGCAAGAAGCTCTTTTGGGATGTTGTGAAGAGAGTAAAACCAACAGGCACCATTCTTCCCCCACAGCTGCTTAATTCCCCGTATCTTCATGACCAAAAGAGAAGGGAACAACAGAGACTTAAACAATTACAGAATAGTCTTGTAACAGGAGATAATATTATGGACATTATTAGAAAACACGACAAAAATAATTCTCAGAGGTAATAAAGATATATTTATACTTATCTTATGTAATTATAATGAAAATGTGATTAAAAATAAACATGGAATTATGATGCCTTGTATATTGCCTTTTTTAAAGAMGTTTATATATTCAGTTTTTTAAGAAGTCTCATTTTCATCTCATCTTCATTTTGAAATACAGACTTGTGGATTTGAATTACAGTAGTACCTAGTAAAAATACTCTATGTAACCCTTTTTCAAAACCAGTAGTCTTTGGTCTTGCTTGCAACATAGACTGAGAAGATGCTCTTTATTTTATTTTAATATTTCTGAATAATCATTTCAGACTTCTTGTGAAACACACTCTTCTGGTAATTTTTATGTCATTATATTGAGGTAAGATCTTTGCAAAGGACAACCTCTCCCCCCCCCACCCCCCCAAAAAAAAAAATCGGTGATAGGTCTATGAAAACAAGCCTCAATCTCTTTCTGTTAGTTTACATAAAAGCTTCCCTGGGGAACATTTCTCCGAATCCTCAGTATGCTCTCTGGGGGTTTCTTGTGAACATATATGCAAGTTTTGTTTGTAAACAGTAGTGGAAGTTCAGTTTCTCCTTTATTGCCTGTGGACCAGTTAAAAGTCCTGCTTAAGCACTTCGCAATAGCAGAAATACTTGGTTATTAATAAAACTTCATTGTAGAGAAATAGGATAAACCACATAAATAATAAATTTATGTTCTTATTTCGTGAAACATTATAGTTAATGTATAACTGATCGTATTTGCTTATTTACTATTCATTTAAGTGTAACTGTTGCCATTCTCTGACACCAGATGTTCCATTTTTTTCAGGAAATGAGACCAAAACCGTATTAAGATAGTGTTGTACAACTTACTATCCRAAGTCTGAGATAGGTCATAATCAAAACTTCCCCCTTTTTTTTTTTTCCTTTTAGCCTGAGGCTTGAGGAATTCGTTTCATCAGCCCTTTCATGCTGCTGTGATGCATCATCCCTTTTTGGCAGACTGAGCTGTGTCCGAGGTAGTTAGATGTTAGCCCTGTGCATTGTGTGTCTACTCTTTGGCCAAAGGGAGCAGTATGATAGACTGACTTCGCTTGGTAGCAAACTGATTTTTAAAAGCTTAGTAGCTGATTATTTTTTTTTCCCCAACTAAAACCAAAATGAGTATGTCTTGCCTACTGCAAAACAGATGACATAAACGTGGCACTGGTGGCAGGGGTTCTTTAACAATCACAGATTTATATAGTTATTAATGACAAACTCCTACTATGAATTCTGATAATCTGAAATATGTTATTTATTACGATTTCTACTATTTTCTATGCACTGTTGCTGCTACTTTAACATAATCTCACAAAGGAAAAACCTAAGTTTTTAACAGCCCCTCCCCCCGTGCATTGTCTTTTGTCTCCCTCTGCTGGAATTTTTTTAAAAACTTTTTCATATTAACTCAGTTGTACAGTATTTATAAATGCTAAATCTTTTATAAAACGTATATATCCTTCAGCAAGAGGCCAATTTTTATTTCTTGCGGAGACTTCATGAAATGGTACTTGTTAATSTTTCTCATCCTGCAATCCCCAAACTTCTCAGTAATCCCGTTTTCTCCGGTGCCGGGGTGAGGCGGTAGCGCTGCATTCCGCACGCAGCCCGGTGCCCACGCCGCTCAGCGGCTCCCTGCGGAGGGCCGGCGGGTAGAGCGGGGCTGTGCCTGGCGTTTGAGGGGACACCGACAGCGGCTCCCTGCGGAGGGCCGGCGGGTAGAGCGGGGCTGTGCCTGGCGTTTGAGGGGACACCGACGGCGCCGGGCTGCCTGGCCGTCAGCCGCAGGTTGTCGGCAGCGGGCCCTGCCGGGAGGGAAGGCGGCGCTTCCCATGGGAAAGGCGCGCGGGCCGGGTGCGCCTGCCTCGGAGCCGCATCTCGGCGGGCACCGGGCCCGCCCTTCCCCCGAGGCGGTGCCCTCGGGGCCGCCCCCTTCTGACGCAGCTCCTCGCAGGAGCCAATCCCCGTGCGCCCGGCGCATTCAAACGGGGCAGGGAGAGGGCGCGAGCTACTCCTGCTGCGGAGTGGAGCGGAGCGGAGCGGAGCGGAGCGAGGGCGGCGGGTGAGGAGGGGCCGCTGTGAGGTGAGGGACGGGGCTCCCTCCCGGGTCCCGGGGGCGGGTGTCCCTGGGGCGTACCCTGGGTCTGCAGCAGGCCGCGGCACGGGCAGCGCGGGGTCGAGGGCTCCGGGCGCCGCAGGCGCTGCTCCGCGAGGTCCCCTCAGGCTCGGTCGGTCGGCCGCCGCTTTCTCCTCGCCTCCTCCCTGCGGCCGCGGGCGGGCTCGGCGACCCGGCGGGGTTGAGGGGCGCCTTCTCAGAGGCGGTCGTAAAACGGATCTGTGGCTGTGTCGAGAGTCTTACAGGGGCTCGCCTGAGGGTAGGTTTGCTGAAGGATAGTAAAGATACCGATTCTTCCTACGTTTTCACCAGCTTTGAGCGCTTGGGTTTCATCTCTAATTAGTATTTGTAATCAATTAAAAATGAGGAACAAGTGTACTTTTAACAAGTCTTGAACCTTATTCTTTATTTTAGAATGAAGGAGCTTTTAATGGGGAGGTTTCAGTTTTCTACAGGAAAGCTTTGTGAATATTTGCAAGGCACCGCTATAGCAACAGGAGGGGAGAACTCTTGTTACGCTAGTTCTTTTAAAGCTGCATGGAAAAGATGGACTCTTCAGAAAAGACTAAAACAATTCATAGCTCACAACCATGTTTCTGTATTTACTGACTGCTAGATGGAACCACAAAATGGCTATTTTACAGTTCATGTAACATAAGTAGTTTCCTGTATCAAACTGGACTGAGCAATAAATACACTGGTTTGAAATTCTTGAAACTTTCCTCACAACTTTTGAGCTATGAAAACTTTGTGCAGTCAYGACATGTGTAGAAGTGGATGTAATTGCGTGAATTCCGAGTACTCCAAAAGCTATAACGTAAAAGTGTAGCRTTAAAAGAAACTTTGATTGGAGCAATGGTTAAATGGTTGCTTCTATGTCACTTGCTCTCATCTTGCTTTCCTTTTTTCCCCACTGACCATCCATTTCTTTTGTTAATGATATATGCAATTTTTGAAGGATCTAAGACAGGTGACTTCTTGTTGACTTTTAATAGAAAATTAATTGCAGCTGGCAAGTCTGTAGTGGGTGGTGATGTCAAACCTGTAACAACCCAATAACTATGCATATGCAACAGTGAAAGTATGCTTTTTTGTACAGAGTGGATGTATACAGCTTTCTAAATATTTACCTGTAGAAAGGATGTGGAACACATTTTACAGTTTTGCTTCTGTCCCCTAGGCTAGCTATCTTTTTGTTTTGCTAGGTGTGTATGTACTATAGTGAACGAAAATAATGTCCAAATGTATTGTAATAGTTATCTTTATTAAGTGTCCTATTTTGAGCGTGGGTCTTACATTACATATCAAAATCCTGAAAAAAATCTGCTTTCTGTGTTCACAGATTTCCTATTCAATGTTAATARTTTTGTTTTTCTATTGGAGTCTGTTAGTCATGAAACACTAAGCATAAATAGTTGTGAGTGAATGGAGGTACGATRTTGAATTCCCTTTCTTTCGGTATCATGGTAGATCATTTGTAAGAAATGTCCATGGTGATCTTTGTTGCTAAATAGTTAGATCATTCTTCATACCAACTGGTGTTTACTTTCTGATCAATAAATGGAATCAAATAGCCTACTATTGGTGGAAGCAGTCATTCAAATATAGAGGAATGGCTTTTTTTTTTTTTAAGTGCTGGAGGTGAAATGGGATACTAATTGTTATTAATATTTGGGGACATGTATTTTCTGCAGTATATGTGAAGAGCTCCCCATGCACCAAAATACAACTCACACTGGACATGAGCATCATAAAAACTTTTGCTTTGTCTCCCCAGATTCCATAAGAAGAAGCAACTAGAAATTATCTTTTAGTAAAGGTGGTGTACTTATTAAAAACCTAACATTAACTTGCTGGAAGACAAAATGCCTATTTACACAGTTCCTGCAAGAAGTCCCTCTGAGGCACGATGTACTACCACTTTGCAGAAGACTTCTCAGAATACCAGCAGCAAAACGTCTGCACAGCAACTGAAATCACAGGTGTCAGGAGAAGAAAAGAATAGTCTACTTTCATGTTCTCAGAATAAGACCGAGGAAGTAAATAGGACCTATGTGATTTCAGCCTGTAAAAAAGTGAGTGACATATCAACTACATTTAAACCTGAAGGCAGATTAACACTCCAGAGGAGAACCGGAGCAAGCAAAAAATCAGTGTCCAGTGGTGAACAATTGCATATAAACACAACGCAGGGCATAGAAAATACACAAACAGAGAAAAAACTTACTCTGCAGAGGCGTGTGAGGACTGGCTCCATAGAGAAGAGTAAAATTCATCAGAATACTGTGCCTGGAATAGAAAATGATTACTCTGCTGCACAAAGAAATTACAAGATTGCAGTTCCACCAAATATTAATAATAATGACATCCATGATGTTAAACCAAGCTTTAAGTTAGCTGAGGGTCAGTCAAGTACGAAGTTGCACTGTAACCTGAACAGCAAGGATTCCTTTGGCTTTGTTGATGGTCTGTGTGAAAGTGATAGCTACACACGTTTAAAATACAGGGCAAGCGCTGCTGGCACAAAATTTCAAAATGAAGTTCCTAAATCAGAACAATTACTTACCTCAGAATATACTAATAGAATATCAGGAGAACAACTGAATGAAAAAGGCGATATAAATAAGCTAGCTGGAAAGCAAAGGTTGCAACACTTGATTATAAAACATAACGATTTGGAAAGACCAAGGACACCAACAAAAGGTTCAACAGAAAAGTTTAAGCTTACACCAAAGAAGAGCACTTCTCAGGATCAAACATCCCTGTCTGCTTCAAATAAACAAACACCTCATCTTCAAATTCTAGCCAAAAAGAAAACCAGTGTCTCCAGCTCTCCTTCTGTGAGTAGAAGTTCAAAACCAAAAGAGAACACGGGAACTCTAGCTGAGAGCAATAGCACTAAGAATGATGTTTTCAAAGTGGAAAATAGCAAAGTGATTGTAGCTGTGCGTGTACGGCCTTTCAGTAGCAGGTTTGTATCCTGGGCTTATTTCTGATGCTAATAGTAGCTTTTATAGTGTATGTTGATTCCTGCTTTGTATTTTTTGAATTGTTTAATCATTGACCCAATAAGGATAAAATACATGGAAATTGGCCGATATTTCATGCAACGTCAAGATAAAGATGTTATTAAGAGGTTGAATTCACTTTATAGGTGTTTGGGGCTATTTTTTGCATATTCATTAGCTGAAGTATTTTGAGCTTGAATACTTTGTATGTTCATCAAACTTTTTTTTAACAATTATTACCAAACTTTTTATTTTCCATAAGGCAGCTGATTGAAATGACTAACTTAAAGCATTATGCTTTTTAATTTTTTTATTTTTCCCCCCCTTCCATTCAGAGAGAAAAATGAAAACTCACACCCTGTAATCTCCATGAGTGGTTCAGAGACAGCTGTACGAAATCCAGTGACAAACCAACTTTACAGCTTCAGTTATGACTTCTCTTTCTGGTCTTTCGACAAATGTCATCCTAATTTTGCAAGCCAAGCAATGATTTATAAAACTTTGGCAGTGCCACTTCTAGAAAGAGCTTTTGAGGGATATAACGCTTGTCTTTTTGCTTATGGGCAGACTGGTTCTGGAAAATCATACACGTAAGTTCCTAATAATAATTGTTAAAATTCTGTAGGAGCCAATTGTTGTGCAATATAAAGTCATCAAAAGAGATTATATGGAATAGATTTCATAGTTATTGAATTGCGTTAAAATGTTTTTGCATATTTTAAAACAAATTAAACAAAAATAATTAAAACAATATTTATAATAATTGAGACAAAATTAGCTGTAGAATATTTTTACGTATCTGACACTGACCTCTTTCTATGTCTAGTGAAGACAATAAAAGCTCTTTCCAGAGATTTTAGTGAAAAAAAACCTTAATTAATGCTGAGAGCTTCTCAGACTCTCCAAGTGCTGTTGTTCACCACTGTGTGTTATTTTGTGCGTGAAGTGACATGTTCTAAAGTATATTCTGTTTTTTGGAAAAGACCTTCAAGAGACCTTTCTAATTATGGTCCTGACTGTTTCAGAACTTAAAATAAATAGATAAAAAACCCCAGATGTTTGTGGCACTGCTTATCTGAAATCTAATCTTTACCCAAAATAATCCCAGACAAATAATATTTTGAGGGTTTATAGCCAATTTTATATACCTTCTGTGTATTTTTTCAATAGAATGCCTAGTGAACTGTTTTGTTTCCAACCATGCATGTATTAAAATCAGCTCTATGAGCTTTGTAATTCCCATGATGTACTATAGACTTTTAAATATGTAGTTGAGGATCAGAAATGTTTCTATGAATAATTTATCACAATTTTATGTTTTTATTCAATTTATCATAGATATAGAACTTATACAGAGGTAGGATTTTCTTTCTAAGTAGGAACTCTATTTTTACTTTTAACATTTATTTACCTTGGGCTAAAAGAAAGGTAGGCTGAATATTGCAATTGTTATCCTATTTGTAGGTTTGTTGTGGTTTTTTTTCTTCTCCTCCACCTTCAGGTAGACAATTACTTACCTTCACCCCTTTGTATTTTCAGCAAGGCTGAAATTAATATCAGTAATAACTGTCTCATCAGGTCAGGTCTACACAACAAACTCCTGCTGACCACTGTGTTGTGCAGCTGCATGAGTCTCTAGGCTGTAGCTGAATTAGTCCAGTACACTGGTGCTCTGCAGTGGCAGAACTAGACAGGAAAAAAACTACACCAGAAGTGGAGAGGGGCGTAGATTACTGCACTGGCAGGGTGCAGAGAATATAAAACGCATGCATGCATGTTAGGATGTCAAATGTCTATAGGTTTACTGTTTATAGTACAGCTTACTCTTCAGTTGCTGTAGGGTTTTCATTTGACTTAAATTTTCAACCCATTTCTAAATGGATGAATTGGAAAAGATCTCTGGACATCATCTTGTCCAACTCCCTGCTCAAACAAGCACCAACTTAGATCAGGTTTATTTCTGTCGATTATTACTTCTGTAACTTAGAAGCAGGTGGCGTTTCAACTTTAGAGCTATACAATTAATATTAAAACTAGCTATAGAGGGTTACAAAACTGAACTAGCAGGTTTTTTTTTTTTGTAACTACAGGATGATGGGATTTGATGAAGACCAAGGAATAATTCCAAGACTTTGTGAAGATCTTTTCACTCAAATAGCACAAAAGGACAAGCAACAGGTAGCAGGCTTATGCTATTGACCTTAATTGAATTATGAGGAAACTCATGCGTTTCAGTATTTTGATATCTGCTTCATTCTTTCATTTTATACCTTAGGGCCGATCCATTTATTAATGTCTGTATTCTTTTGCTGATTCAAATCTTATTTCTGTTAGTAGCTCTGATTAACAGGGTTCCCTAAATAGTCAAAATCAATATTGTTTTACTTCCTTAATGACAATAGAATAAAAAAGAAATATGGGCATGATATTTTTGATGTGTCACTAGACTAGGATTCTTTCCTCTATGTAGCATGTCTTACAAGATAAGATTTATGTAAGGAAAAGTAAAAAGAAATCCTAGTGGGTTCCATACTTTCAGTGGAGACCTATAAAATAGAACTCAAAAAAATAAGAATTTATCTTTAAACATTGTAACATATYAAAGCGAAATACACTTTAATAGTGTTTTAATTCTAGTATTCTAGCTCAGTATTCTAGCTGAAATTAAAAAAAAAAATCAACTACCCCCACCTGGATTTTTTTTTTTTTAAGAATTTAAAATTTCCATTGTAAATAATGTTTTGTTTTCTTCTCTTCTCTGGTTTGAGAATAGATCTTTATTCGTACATAACTCTATATGAAAGAGTGGTCTTCTGAGAGGGGGTGGGAATGTTTATTCTGATCACAATGTATTTTGATTTGAATTCCTGTCTTACGCTATGATATGTGGATATAAAAACAACAAAGTAGTAATCTTTTCCAGAGTGTTTTAATGAAGGGTTACATTCTGTTTCTGCCCCCATTAATTGGTGTAGTAATGGTAAATTTAGAGTATCATAACTGGAAACACAATTAACTTAAACTGTTAAAAAAAAAAAATTTAAACTACTCATTTCATGTCTTAAGAAGAAAAGATCCAAACTGAGAATGCAGGAATGCAGGGGTTGGTTTGTGGGAATTCTTCAGGTATGTTTATTTTTCTGCCTGACTGTTGTTAAGGTTTTTCTAAGACTGAATTTCTGGTACAGAATCACTTTTGAGGAACCAGCTTGACTACAGTACGCTGCCTGAGATTTGAATTGTTCACCTAAGTCTTTCTGTAATAATAACACAAATCATAATTTGTGGTTAGAAATTCTGAATGTCTCTTAAAATTGTGAAAAGGATTAGAATATTATATTTACACTCTTCCTTGGATATGGAATATCTGATGCAAAACATGCTGGTGACAAAGCCTGTTCTTTGTATTCTTTTTCTCTGTCTGTTTGTCCATGTCTGTAAGGACTGACTTGCAGGTCAGTAGACCTTAACATTCAGTTAATCTTATGCAGGCAAATTTTTCTGTTTTTTTAACTATTCCAAATGGCTTTATGCTTGAATTCTTAACTTTGAATCCTAATACCAGTGAACACATAATATTCTGATCCTGTAAATTTGGTAGACACTGAGAAATCTAAGGTTATTTATTACTGAGTTTGGCTAAAGAGTGTAACTTCTAAAAAATGCAGACCTGCTAGATATGTTTGTTATTCCTTTGCTTATGCATTCTGAATAAGTTATTCTGTTGCCGCAAATTGTCTTGAATCTTGTATTCTGACTTCAGTGTTTTATTTTTTTTATTTTATTTAAAAAAAGGAAAAAAGACCCGAGTGCCTTCAGAGGAAGGAGATGTGTTTTTATGAAAAGTTTGTTGTTCAGTACTTTTTAAAATTGCTGTAGGTGGAATCAAGGTTTATCTTTCCATTAGGTCTTTCTGTTCCACGTCAGGATGTTGACAACATCAATCCATGCCTTCTCTGTTACATGTATCATGCCATAGAAGCGCAAATTCCTAAGGGAATGAGAATACTGCAGGTGCAAACAAAACTATGTTTTCATGTACTAAAAACCCAACACTGAAACTTCTGAGGTGGATGTATATACATTTTTTTTTTAAGCTGTAGCTATCATCTGGGAATGGCTGTGGATGGAATTCCAGTAAATTGTGTTCTTGGCAATAGCAGATTCCTGGTTTAGGATATTGTTTCTCTTGGAAAGTCCCTTCAGTAGAAATGCTTGTAACATTGAATAGCAGGATCTGGTAATCTAGGTTAATTTTTGAAACAAAGGATGATGAAAATGTTTTGTGGACTATATTTATAACTGTCTTATTATTAATTTTATTAGATTTTGTATCATCTTGAAWTGAGCTTTTTTGAAGTATACAATGAGAAAATTCATGATTTGCTTGTCTTTAAAGCTGAAAGCGGACAGAAGAAACAACCAGTAAGTTACTCACAGAAACAAGTATATGTGTAATCTCAAAGTAGTGGCATCTGTTCTGTAAACAAAAATGCACAAATGACAAGTGATCTTTGTTTTGTTATCTAAGTACCTTAGATTGTTGTGAATAATGGGACTCAAGTAAAAAAACCTCACTATATGACTTCAAGCAAAATGGCTTGGCACTTCAGAAATGCTAAGCAAAATAAAAATCTTGCTGAAACAGAAACGAAACAATTCAGTAGAATCTCTCAAAATTGTTGTTAACATCTCTCCTGATCTGCAAAATGAAGATGATCTTATTAGCCTTTATAAAAAAATCTCTTAGGGTATTATTTATCTAAATCTCCAGATTATATTGAGAGTCTTCAGTGCAATATAAATTGAGTTACAATCTTGTAATTTAGATGGAGTTCTAAAATGGAAGGATGACAATGTCAGGAGGCTTCCAATGTTGTTTGGAAAAAAAAAAGAAGTATTTGCTTAATTGTATTTGCTCCATGAGTCTCCTCAGATCTCAGCACTACTGAAATGTCCATTCACTTTCTGAAAATATCTGTGTATTGTTTATCTACTGKGATGTCTGTTTGCCACTGACTCTATGTATCTAATTGCAGTCTGTAGACTTTCTCTTAATTTTAACATATTGTGAGTGCTACGTCTAAATAATGCACTCATAATAATTTTTCTTTTAAAATTATTCTCACCAGCTTCGTGTAAGAGAACATCCAGTGTTAGGACCGTATGTGGAAGGCCTGACAGTGTAAGTGTTAACTGTTCTCATTTTGATAGATGTATGGTGTAATCCTGAAAGAGTGTGCTAATTATTATCTTGAGGCTCTGTGAAGGCTTGTGTACTCACCTGTAAATTAGACAAGATCTTAATATCATGTAGTTTTACAAAAGTGCATACCCATGTCTAGCTGACTTGTCATATTTCCTTTAGTGTAGTGCTTTAGTGAAATATGTGTGTGGAAGTCTCAAGACAACTGGAGCTTTCATGGTATATTTGTATTTTGTCTGTAATTGGGGAGATGTTTCAGAACTCAGGCAGTAGGGAAAACTGTAGAAAGAAAACAGTCTGAACCCAAACTTTTCTTTTTCCCCCACCTTAGGAATGTTGTCAGTTCTTACTCTGATATCCAGGTAAGAGTTATTTGGTTACCAAAAGGGAATACAAATATTTCTACTTGCTCCTTCTTTAACTTCTGAAAACTAAATTCCATGGATGGGAAGAAAATGCTTTACAGGCTGCCCAGTAGTCTATGATATTTCAGCTGATTTTGTAAAAGGATAATGAAGACTAATCCTATATAATGGAGCTAAGTAGATGCATACAGGCAAGTGTAACACTCTTCACATGGTTATGTCTTAAGCTTAAGTTTTAATTCCTCCCTTGTAGAGTCATCATTTGTGTTACTAACTTTATCTGCAAACATTTTAATCTTCAAAGTAGGTTTTGGTTTCACATCCTGACTTTTGTCTCTTACAGAGTTGGCTTGAACTAGGAAATAAGCAGAGAGCAACAGCTGCTACAGTAATGAATGATAAGAGCTCTAGATCTCATTCTGTCTTCACCCTTGTCATGACACAAACCAAGGTATTGCTGGGTGTTTTATATCTGTTCAAATCGGGTAGTAAAAAGTTAAGTGTGCTGCCTAGGAAATTGTTGTGAGAATATACTTGARGATGCGTAAAGCACAGGGCATTTTAACATGGCTTTCTACACAGCAAAACTTGTTTTATAGTACATGCTTTGGGTAGATTCTGATGTCTCTGTGATACATATATTTATAGCAGCAATAAAAACATGTCTAGACTGGCAGATCTAGAAGTAGTTCCAAGCTTCCAAGTGTGAGTTTTGAGATGTAATTGGAATCCAAATTGAGGCCAAAACTAATTTCACACTGCTGCCAACACATCTTAGCTTCTAAGAAGGTTAGGCTATGCAAGGTGGATAGCTACACTGAGTTCCTGTGGATGATGAGCTCGGACAATTGTAGGAGATGCAGATTCTGCTCAGTTTCAACACAGTTCACTGAGTAAATGTTTCCTTGCTTCAGGATACCTCTCTCACCCATGTGTCACCAGGATATATGGACTACAACTCCTCATCTGATATACAGATGTGTAAGAGTCAAAACCTGACTTAGTGACATGAGCCTGAAAACAGAAGTGAAATAGGTAGAGCTCCTCAGAAGTCTACAGCCTGTCAATTTTTTCTATTCACAAATAACTTGTTGGTTTGTTTTTTTTGTTGTTCTTGGTTTAATTTTTTGGCCCAGTCTCCTAATCTTCTTCTTCCTTCTTCCCCTCATCATTTTCACCACTAGATTATTTCTTTTTTCTATCAGAAGTAGTGCTGAGACTTTTCCACTGACTGCCTAGCTGATTTTCATTGGTCTAAGTCAGTTACAGCTTACTGATTTCCGTGGGTATTGGATAGCCGCAATAGTGAAACTTCAGACCAAAACCCATAGCTAATCTGTTGTTTGTGCAGTTTATGCTTATACAGTTATTCAACTACAAACAATTGATACTATGGTTAAAAGTCTGAACTTAGTGACCTTCAAGGGATGTACATGAAGGTATCCTGTCAAAAAGTAAGTGGAAGTGTCAATTTTGTATGTATTTAAAGTGAACAGCTTTTTAGATTTCAGCTTGTCCTCAGGCTTTTTATTTTTGTTCAAATGCAAACACCTCCCTCTTTTCCAGGTAGAATTTGTGGATGAAGAAGAATGTGATCGTAGGCTTACCAGTCACATAAATCTAATTGATCTAGCTGGCAGTGAATGCTGCTCAACAGCTCAGACTACTGGAGAAAGGCTGAAGGTAAACCAAGATTGGAAATCTGTGGAAAAGGATTGACTCCAAAGAATATGCCTAAACTGCAAAGCATCCTCACCTACCAGGACTCTTGGGCAGGAACTGTAGTTATAAAAGGATATGTAGCCCTTGTGCTTATAAGTATTGCTTAGCATTTTGCTAGTGAGCGTGGATGGCCCGAAGAAGCTGTTCTGACTGTGCAATATGGCAGGCCGGATCTTGCTTAGGACAGCACTCCCCATGCTATGCAGGCCTAATGATCCTTTAGGAGGAATGAGGAAAAACTGTCCACATGACTTTGCGAATCATGAATCGGATATTGTACAGAGTTGAGGCTTGTCCCTTTCTTGGGGATTTAAGTAAATAGAGTTTCTAATAAGAGACTTACTTTCAAGCTGCCTTCATAAGTTTGATGGTTCTTAACACTGCTTTTTTTAAAGCCAGGGCCTCTGTTGTTTCAAAATTAAGATCTTCTAGGATACTCTTGCATCTTATTGTTGTTTTTCAATCAGTGGTGACACTTAATATGGTACAGCTGTACCATACATTGAATAAGCACAATTAAATCAACAGTACAGTCAATAACATCGCACAAGAAAATACAACTGTATTACAATTACTTTTATTTTTGCTTTGTGTAGGAGGGTGTGAGTATCAATAAATCACTGTTAACCCTTGGAAAGGTTATTTCTGCACTCTCTAAACAATCTCAAAATGGAAAGAAAACTTTTGTTCCTTACCGGGAATCTGTCCTTACTTGGTATGTACATTTCAGAATTTTTTTTATAGAAGTAAAGGCTTTCTTAGTTTGTGGATTCTTTCTTAGTTTGTGGATGCCTCTATTCAGGAGGCATCACTTCCCCTCCCTTCCTCCTTCTTTCCTTCCTTCCCTTTCTCTCAAATGACCTACTGAGGGAACAAATTAGCCTGTTGCATCAGGTAAAGAACAAACAGGACTTTGGTTTGTATTTTAAGTAGCTAACACTTACTCTCAAATAAGTGGCAAGACCCCTAGGTACTTTGTATTTAATCTGTTCAGATTGAGAAGTTTAATTTTTATTTCAGTGTGGGGGCTGGGAATTGACTTCTACTCTCCTGTCAAATGAAGGTTGTTAAAGGAAAGTCTTGGTGGAAATTCACAAACTGCTATGATTGCCACAGTAAGTCCAGCTGCCAGCAGTACAGAAGAAACACTCAGCACTCTTCGCTATGCAAAACAAGCTTGTTCAATTATCAACATTGCTAAAGTAAATGAAGATGTGAATGCCAAGCTAATCAGAGGTGAGGTTGACATCTGCATTCAGTGTTTAACTTATTGCTGAATAAGAGTTGTTACTACTAATAAGAGTTGTTACTACTAATAATCTATTGTGTTGACTGATGACTTGTCAAATAGGCTAGTACAACCTATGATATCTTCCTTTTAATATTACTCTTCTTTGTGAGCTTTTTTTTTTTGCCAAAGTTCAGATGATATCTTAGGCTATACTTGAGTACCTGGAATGGGGAAAGGTGTTTGATTTTTAATTAAATAACAGGATGAATTTTTTAGTATCGTGCTGAAATGTCTAAACCCTATTTTGTCTTCTTTTTTTGTGTGTACTGTGTGTCTGGTTTGTCTAATGTAGAATTGAAAGCTGAAATTGAAAAACTGAAGGCAGCTCAGAAAAGCGCTCTGAACACTGATCCTGAAAAATACAGACGTTATTTGCAGGAAATAACATCTTTGAGGGTAAAATTGCACCAGCAGGAGAGGGACATGGCAGAAATGCAAAGGTCGGGCAGTTGTTAATGTCTTACTTTAGAATAGAAATGATAAAATTTATATGCTGTAATTTTTCTCCTAATATGCTGTGTTATTTTCCCCTTAATATATTAAGGGCCTGGAAAGAAAAATTTGAACAAGCAGAAAAAAGGAAATTAGAAGATATAAAAGAATTGCAGGTACATTTTCTTTATTGTCTTCACTTTCTTTAGGAGATGGTACAGAAAATATAACATCAGCAAGCCTTGTGGAAGAATTAGAATAGTTGTAAGATTTGGTTTCCTTAATGCTGTTCTTTTAACAGAGTACTGTGACTTCTTAGAAAAACTTAATATAGATATTTGAATGCACAAAGTAAATTGTTTTTTATGCAGAGCTCTTTTATCTAGAAAGCAGGAATTACATTCAGAATGGACAATCGTTTGCCAAACCTTGTCAATCTCAATGAAGATCCTCAGCTTTCTGAGGTGCTGTTGTATATGATCAAAGAAGGAGAAACTACAGTTGGAAGGTATACACCAAATTCGAAACATGATATCCAGCTTTCCGGAGTGCTAATTGCTGATAACCATTGGTATGTAGTGTTCTTTTTATACTTGAAGTAAGAGCGGGAAATATTTCTTCTCACCCTTCCCTTTCTGTTGGAGTCACTCTTCCTTCTGGCAGTAACAAAATATGGTTTTCTAACCAGGAAAATAGTATTTAGGGATACTTTTTGTACTGTTCAATGATTAAGGTAACTTCTTTCTGTTCCCTCTAGAAATCTGTTGATCAAGGTAGTTTAGTTTCTTTGTTCATTTCATTCATGTAGCAAAATTTTCTGTTTGTGCAGAAATGCTGGAGAAGGACCTGATCAAATGATGCTGTGTGATAACTCTATTACATTAAGTTCAGTGGAATAGTGAAATGCCTTGACAGTTCTGCCTTAAAACTAAAAGTAGACAGCAACTTGGCCATGTTACAGAAATATTGTTTAAAGTGCATTCCATGCAATTAATTGTAGACAAAATGCTGGAAGAAACTTAACTAATCAATTACTAAAAACATGAAAGTTGTGGGTATATTGGGAAATTAAGCATTATCAAAGAAATGCTCAGATGACAGGGTATTGTAATAATTTCTTAGCGGTGGATTCTTCTTAGATTGAAATATCAATTCTCATCCAAAATATAGGTTGTCACTCATGAATTATGTATGTTGTAACTAAATAGTATGAAGATAATCCACATCTGGTAAAACAATAACAGGACACTATCTAAAGTATGAATTTTAGTCTATTAAGAAACATCATTAGCAATTAACATGAGTTACTGATAATCGCAAATGTTTCTTGTTTTCAGTGTTATAAAAAATACTGTTGGCAAAGTGAGTATTATTCCACTGAGAGAAGCAAAGACATACGTAAATGGGAAATGCATTTTAGACCCAACAGTTCTGCATCATGTAAGTAATTGATTTGGTAAGAGTAGTAAGTACATGTGTGGATTTCTTAGCTTTGTTAATATTACCACTACAGACTGCAGGTTTTGTTAGAAGGYTCTGAAACCATAAATATTTGTCTAGTCCCCTTTGATTTCTAGCCCCACCTGTTATGTTTTAAGCACTGTAAATTTGCTTATAAATCTAGAAGTTATAGAACAAACTTTTCCTCCCCCTTTCCCAATAGGGTGATCGAGTGATCCTTGGGGGAGACCATTATTTCAGGTTTAATCATCCAGTAGAAGTTCAGAAAGTTAAAAGGCCATCTTGTGGAACAATGTTTTTGCATGATGGTCCAAAAGATTTTGAATTTGCAAAGAATGAGCTGCTTATTGCACAGAGAACACAGTAAGTATTGTATCTTCTTGTTCTAAAAATAAATTCAGTTGTTAATGCAACCGTGCAACAAGTTTAAGATTATTAATTATTTCACAATAAGGGAAAGTTGGAAAATAGCAAGGTTATTGTTAACTCCATTTTATAATAGAAATGGAAGTCCCAGACTTAGCTGAAATGAATGTATACCTCTAAGAGGTGGTCACCACAATCTAGTCCAGTTGTCAAGAATGTAGACCACTATTAAAGAAGCACTGAGCTCTAGAGGTCCTCAAAGTAGTGTACCTCTTCAGTTACATTTCTCTCCAAGCACATAATGAGTCTGAAATTGACTTTTGATATTTTAGAGATATTTAAAGCCTGAAAAGCAGATGCTTTAGGAAAATGAGAAGAACCCAGAGTTACAACCTCAGCCTTCTGTGATGGTGGAGAATATGAGAGACAGTAAAGTGTTATTTGTAYTTGCTTTGTTCCTGGGAATTATTAAACCGCAAGACTCATTGACTTAAAATTTACTTTTCTGCATCTTAATGTCATTTAGTGAGTTTCTATTACAGGTCTTAATTTTGTGAAAGGTGCATATAAAATAAATATGGAAATCAAGTAGATTTTAAAATTCTGGAATGTATTCCATCTTTACCAGTGTCTACATTTTCCCTATGAAATCAAAAATATCTAGGTAAAGTGTAAAAGTTGTTTTTAAAAAAAAAAAATAAACCTTCATATTTTTTACTGTTAAAATTGGAGGCTCCTGTCATGATAGAAGAAAAGATTATAATCTTTATGCAGCCTATAAGAGATTAAAGCCAGCATTCTAAACGTATGATACTTCTACTTGTAGGCTTGCATCAGAAATTGAAGAGGCACGACTCAAAGCCAAGGAAGAAATGATGCAAAGTGTCCAAATCGCGAAAGAGATGGTTCAGCAAGAACTGACCTCACAAAAAGAAGCTTATGAAAGCAAAATAAAATCACTGGAAGCAGAGGTGGTAAGTTGCCATTGCTTCATTACATAAAACATATCAATAAAATAAAACAGAAGCTGTAGTAGGGGGTTTCTATTTGTTAGCTTGTTGTTTTATGTGGGTTGTTTTTTTTTTTTTTTTTGTCTTGCATATTGTAATAGTGTCTTAGGGAGTGCTAAGCCTCATTCTTCTTTTTAAAAAAAATCAGCCTTACTAACACAAGAAGTTATAAAGTAGGTATCCCCTTCAGAATTATTCTAGGGACTTTGGTTTATAGAATTAGCCAGGAACTAAAATGTTAATCCAGTGTGAATTTGATGAGGGTGTAACTTGTATATGAAGAGAAATCCCTACAAAATCTAACTTATTCTATGAGACTTTTAAATTATTATAGTATTTTAGTTAATATGGCTTTTTTCTTCCAAGTTTGCATGCTGCTTTCTTGTTAGTCTTTTAAATACTTTTACAATATATACAAGTCTACATAGAATAGTACATCATGGTAAAACAATAATTATGATGGAGTATCTTATTTCTAAGACCTGATGCTTGTGAACTGGGATATAACCTTTCATTGCTGACACTGGGATGAGTAGTCCACAGGGGCTGCATGTTTTAAATGTATTGAAGTGAAAATAAATCTCAATATCTGCCTAAGGGGTGGATCAGAAATGCTGTAGAAGTGGTATACCCCCTCTCATCTGTTCTTTTTTATATTAGAGAGAAGAATCTCGTAAGAAGCAAATCCAAGAACTGAATAACCAAAAAGCTGCAACTAAAATACAGGAGCTAGAGAAGGCAAAACAAAATCTTGAGCTAGAACTACACTTCAATAAGAAGCGTTTAGAAATGGAAACCTTAGCTACCAAGCAGGTAATTAAAAAAGAAAAAAAAACAAAGAAAAAAAAAAGGAGGAAAAAAAAAAAGCTTTTTAGGTGATTTTATGCAGATATTTTGTTTACACTTCGAATATGATATTGTATTTGGGGATAAGCTAATGCTGACCTTACTTCTTCTATAATGCGGACTGTTTTGTTCACGTACCAAACTTTAGCAACCATTGCCTGTGCCAAAAGTTATGACTCCAAATTATGACACCATTAATGTAAGTAATGACTGGTTTTTGGCTGGTGTTCATAGATATGACTGCTGCAACAAATATGACATTTTTTTTAAAGTTGTTTCCTTTTAATTCCCATATTTCTTTTAAGCATACCAATATCTAAGCAAACCCAGAAAACTGTCAGAGTTTGAAGATTGAGGGTTTCATAGTGATATGGCAGATGTCCAATATAAATTTCATTCTGTTCTTTCCCTAAAATGACAGCAACAAAAAATTTTGCTTAAATAAACAGCATTAAGAGTTTTGGATTCCCCTCCCCCTTCCCCCAGGCTCTAGAAGATCATACTATTCGTCATGCAAAGATAATTGAAGCTCTGGAAGCTGAGAAGCAGAAGATTGCTGAAGAAATACACACCCTTCAGAAGAATGGTAGAAGTGGGAATAAAACTATGGCTAGTATGTATACACATAATGTTGCAAGTGCAATGTTGACTTCTCTTTTGCTTGGTGGGCTTGGATTTAGTGGMTATGGATCCAGAAGCTTTTTCTCTTCCTCTAATACTTCTCTAATCATCCTGAACAATAAGAGCCTTTTGGCTGCTATGATCCTYTCCATTCATAAGCTGTATATATCAGACAGTGCTAAAAGCTCTGTTTCAATCATGCTCAGGGTGGTTAGCTGGATATACATGTGGTCTGTATTTACCCCGATTACTTAGAAGTTCTTCCTCCATCCAGCTGAACTGGTTAGGCATTAACTCATTGGGGAAACTGGAGTAATAGAATTGATTCTGTTGAGTTTCCTATCTTAGATTAGTCTAATATATAGTGCCTGGTGTTATGCCTCTATTTCTGAAATACCCTTTACCTGACCTTTTATAAAGGGTTATCTTGGCTGGGAGGGTCATTTTTTCCCATTGTATTGGGAATTCACAGAACTGTGTGCTAAATTCCATTCCAGTTTTTTGGTTGTGGTTTCTTTTTTTTACCTTGAAGTTGTTGCATCACATTGTTTGATCCACTTAATCATTCTGTGCTATATTCTTTATTAGTTTCACTTAACTGGAATTCTTTGAAGCTATCTGTGATGATTAAAGAGGCCAACACCATTAGTAATGAATTAGGGAAAAACACTGTTTTCTGCAGGTGAGTATCTAAGCTAGTTAATTATAAGGGATTATATATAAAATATAGTTATATATACGTATATGTATTAAAAAAATTTGGGAGGTGGATTCTGGATGTGCAGTGAGCTGTTTGTTTTTCTTTTCACAGTTTTTTTTAAGTTGAACATGACAAATCACTTCTCCAAATTAGCTTTAGTTAAGTGTGTAGTTTAGCCTTGTTAGTTTGAAATGTGAATTTCACATTTGAATTTTAGATCAAGACTTAAAAGGTATTTCTATAGGCAATTAACTTTGGATCGAGTGTGCTTTGGAGGTGAATCTTCTGATGCCTATGTCCATCCTGCTTTGGTTCACATATTAAAGTGGTCTTAAAGCACACTAACTGTATTCCTTTTGGACAAAACTAAACCGGGGAATATGTGCCAGCCACTAGAAGGTGTTCAGTTCACAGGACCACAGCAGAGGTGGTTCAACGTAAAAACCTCAGAACRTGCATATAGGGGATATGGAGTGCTTGGGACCAGATGTTTCACTCCACAGATCTCTTGCTATGCCATACTGCTTGCTAGTTGTAGCTGAAGAGTGTTCTAGAAGTGGACCTGTACATTGGTCATGTTCTTAGTGTGAGCGGAGATATATTAGTGCAGAGGAAACTCTGTATGATTTTAAAAAAAATATGCTACAGTAAATGCAGGTAAGCTAGGACTTTCTAGTAGGTGTAGGTATTGCTGTGTTTTTTCGGATGATGTCTTTTTGCATCCTTCAAAAGGAGCTCTGCCAGTAGAATTCTGTATTTAGTCCTGAGTTTCTTGAGAGCCAGGAATTTGTATGCTAGTATCTACTTTTATCTCTGAATGCAGGGATTCCTTTTTTCCTTTACATAAAAGTAATTTTAATGGCTACACTAATGTATATTTTGTGAGGTACATGATGTCTCAAGCAATTTCTGTGTTTGTAATCAGATTTTTATTCTCTGTGTAATCCTATCTACAAGTACATTGTTTATTTTTGCAGTATGAATAGTTTTTTGCCTTTGTTTATTATTTTTTTTTTTTAACTCTCTCAAATTCTTAGGCACGACAAAATTGATGATAAAACAGGAACAGCGTCTTCTGTTCAGGTGCAGGTTCGTAATATCAAACTGGGAATAGCAACTTTCTGGAGCCTGGAGAAATTTGAATGCAAACTAGCAGCAATGAAAGAACTCTATGAGGTCAGTAACAACTGAAGAAAAAACACTAATAATGAGTAATATTTTGTCAAAGATAAGATTTTTGATAATCATACAGGAGGAAAATTTTAGGATTTTTTTGTTGATGTGATCTTAAACTCCAGGACACATTATTATTTTTTATTAAACACATGTACATGCATTTGTCCATCACACAGGAAGAGGACAGTAGAAATCAAAGACTCTATTCACATCATTTTGTGTACAGAGCGTGAAGTAGTAAAACAAGGACTGCCTTGTGGTTCTTCTGGCTGTTCAATTGTTTATCTGCTTTAGAGGAAAACTTGACTTTTTAAAGGTATCACTTGAATTTTCATTACTAGGTTCTATTTTTCTTTGGTTCTGGTAAGTTAATTTGCTACTGGTTGCTTTTGTCTGTATGTGCTTTAGGTTCTTCAGCTGGAGCTTTTTAAAGGCATTTTTCATCATTTTTTGTTTAATAAACCGWCAATTAAGGTGCACATTAATCCCTTTTTCTAATTCCATTGCTTTTAATCAGACAAACTGGGTATTTTTGTACCTCTCTAAATGTGCAGTACTTTGCTTTGGAGCATATCATATTATCTTTTGTATCAAAGAGGAGGATATAAAATAGAAGAAAGGGATAAGTGGGAACAGTGACTACATTTGATTCTATACTATAACCATCAGCTAAAATCTTTGTAATTACATAAAGGTAGACAATGGTTCCAAATTACTGAATACAGGTAAGATTACAGTATCGCTCTTATTTGCTGGGAGAACGGTGGTTTTTTATCTTTTAAAGACAGAAATGTCATAAGAAATAAGTTTATCTTTTTTGACTCCATATGAACAGACAGTGTTTTAATTGCATTCCATTGCATTTTTTTCTCTGTTTTAGAGCTGAAGACTTGAGAGGCCTAAGAATTACTTACCAAAAAAAAAAATCTATCAGATCTGGTGGCCCTTAAAAGTACTTTCCTTTTTTTAGTGGCAATAGAGTATTCTGGGATTTTCCAATCTCCAGGGCTGATTATTGCATTTTATTTGTTTTTTGGTTTCTGCCATATGAATTGAAAATTATTGTAGACTACAGTGAAATAATGAAGCGTAAAGGAAGGAAGGTTCTTGGAGATGAGAAAGAGCTCGTTAACATGAAGGAAGGATCCAAAGCAATCCAGTAGAACCATAATGATCTTGTATTTTATATTATACTAGTTTGGGTTTTTTTTGATTAATACACAAAAGAAAAATATATATTCAAGACCAGGTTTTAGATTAAGAGAACAGCTTGTCTAAATTTGTTCTGTGCTTGAGTTTGTGATTCTCCTGATCATATAAATTCTTTTCATTCCAGTATTTGTATTATGTTTAGCCTGGAGCAGTATTGAAAAATGAGTAGAAATTGCTTCAAATAATACATAAATAAATATTTGGATGCTTGCTATTTCTGAACGCAAATCACGTTCTGGCATAAATAGCATACTTGAAGTTTGCAGAGGAAGAAATCTCAACTGTTTGAGCACTGAAGGTGCTGGCAGGGAAAAATACAAGGGCTTTTTATGCCTCAGAATGCTCTTTTTTTTTTGTACCTTAGAAAATAATTGCATCTCATTAAAGAATTATGTTTTATTTTAAAGAATAACTTCTTTATATATGAGTATATATCTGAAATAAAAATCTTTAAATGTGTTTTTCCTTTTTGGACAAAATATCAAAGAAAAGCCAGAAAAAAATTGAGGACACACTGCTTCATGATATAACTATGTAATATGCAAGTATTTCCAGTGACAGAAGAATATTGCCATATTTATTACTAAAAATTGTTTGGCTTTTGGCAATATCAGAGACTGGATTTTATTTCCTGTGGAAAACTATTGCTAAAACACAAATCCAGATATAAAAATAAATAAAAAATGTAAATTATATGCCCAGATTTTCAATAAATTTGGCACGTGGAGAGAGCTGTGAAAACGTTTTGTACCTGATGTTCCTGTATCTCAGATGCTGGGTAGCTAGGTATCTTCACTAAATGTTTAGCTTGTTATAGTGTGTTTTCAAACACTTACACCTCAAGCTGGCTGGCAGTCAGTTATCTTCCAGATTATACATATCCTAACAAAATAAAAAACATTAAAACTACTGTTCTACTGTTAGTAGAACATGTTGTCTTCATCCATATGTCATTATTATCACTCTATTTCTGTTTAACCCTCCTCCTCCCGCTATGTTTTCTTTATTTTTTCAGAGTAATGATAGCAACAAAGCTGCTGATGTATTTTGTGACCCTGCTGATGAGTGGGAACCTGACCTTTCAGATGCCTCAGTTTCCTCCCTTTCCAGAAGAAGGTGATACTAACTTGTAGCTCCTTCATCTACGCTTAAAACAAAACAAAACAAAATTTGTGTAATTATCTAAACATGCTTCTGTGCCAGCAACAGTCTCTTATTTATTAATTCTTCTTTTACCTTACTATAATGTCAAACTTAGATATTAAATGAAAAGTTATGTATACATTTGTGAGGAGGGGGGAAAGTTTAAACTGAATATGTTACCTTACTATGCTTCACTGGCTTCACTTATGAAATGTATGTTAGTATGCAACATGTTGCTAATAAAAATTGCATGCCCACTAAAGCAGTTTAGCAGATTAACAGCAATGTTTCTGAGGTCAGGCATAGCATATATGCAATGTATGTCTGACCAGTGCCAGAAGGTTTTATGTATGACTATTGACAACTAGCTGGAGTTAATTAAAGGCTGTTCCCAATTATTTCAGAAAGCTATCTCAGTAATTGATACATTTGTCTGTAGCACAGGACTTTTAATTAACCTGCRGAGGACCCACACGTTAAGGTTATCGATACCCATGTATTTAATTAGTTACACAAGTGATTTTAAATAGGCACTTGGACATCTGTTCCCATCCTTACTTGCCCCATACACTGTGCCAACTGATGAGTTTTTCTYTTCTGTTCATTCATTCTCTTATCTTTCCTCTTGGACAAGAAATAGGAACAAAAGTTCCTCCAAACCAAGAAGTACATTTTGTCAAAACATGTATAAGGCTTTCTAAACCACATATCTAGATACCATCAGTGCAGAGTGAAATGTGTAGTTTTAAATGTTTTCTTCACACTCCCATAATATGAAAGCATTGTTTTCAAGGAGTAAATTGTAACTGGCCTGGGACCTTGTATTTGAAGTTTTAGCCTTGTAACAATATTTATAACTGAATTGCAAACTTCTGAAAGTTGTAGCTTATAGTGGAAATGCTAACAGATTCTTAATTATAGCTTTGCTAGTGGGTAGCAGCCTATATGACTACCGTTACTCGGCTGTAAAGCAGGTCAGTTTATCTGACTGTAAATTTTGGAAAGCATTCCTGACCATTCCAAGTAAACAAAAGGTATCTGAAAAGAATGCAATGGATAAACAATTTCTTTATTTTTAGTCTAAATACTGTTTTAATGATAGAATAATGTTGGAATACTTTTTTTTGTCTGATGCTGCCTTCTGGACAGTGTTATTATGTGTGTTCTTGAATCATAGAATGGTTTGGGTTGGAAAGGACCTTAAAGATCATCTAATTCCAACTCTCCTGCCATGGGCAGGGACACCTTCCACCAGACCCCATCCAACCTGGCCTTGAATCTCAAGTGTATTTGGTTTTGTTCTGCCTATTTTAAAAATGCAACAACAGAAGCTGAACTGAACAAGAAAAGGTACTGGAAAAGGGAAATTGGCATTGCATGCTGTGTTGACAGCAGTTAACTGATGTCAGTCACACATACTGGTGAAATAAATTGAATTCCGTGTGCTACTTTAAGATTTGGTGCTCCTGATGTATACTGTCATGGAGCATAAAGGACAGGCTGTTCCAAAAGGGCAGGGCAGTTTGGGGCTGAATGTGACAACAGGGTAGACAGGGCAGTACCTTTGCAAAAAAGGGCCTAGCCCCATGGTACCCGAGTGAGGTGGGCAGAGTAGGTTTGGTGATGCTAACCAGGGTCAGCCAACAGTCCAGATCCGCAGGTAAGTATGTAATGATGAGGCAGGACTGAGGTTGAACTGAGAAATCGGCTCAGTGAGTCAGGATTAGTTCCAGGGACAGTTGGCAGGGTCAGCCTACAGTCCAGTGATTGCCTGACACAGCCATCGTGACAAGGTCCCAGGTCAAACTCGGAAGTCAATCTGCAGGTCCAGATCCATGGTATGCATGGCCAGGCACAGGCGTGGTTACAACACCACTGCAGTGTAAGTCAGGCAGGACGAAGGGCAGGAAACTCGCCTTAATGGCAGCTCCAAGAAAAGTTGGGGAGCCCCTGTTGAGTCTCCTTCCAGCTGTTTCTTTAACCTCTTCAAGGCTGGCTGAGGCTTCTCAAACAGCTCTCTTACCGAGAGCTGGCCTTGGGCACCGACAGCTGAGCACCCAAAGCCAGGCCAGAGAAGCTAAGTTAGCTTGTCTAACTGATGATGGAGAACTTTACAGAACATCTGGCTTCTACCAGGAAGAAAAGCCTTCCTATCTGGCTTTCCAAAAGCAATTAATTCTGTCCAGCAAACAAGATCAAAAAAAGCYAACATGTCTGCTTTCTGTGGTCCCAGTAGGTAGGAAAGAAATGTGTTTTGTCTCAAGTTCTAGATAATAATAATCCAGTAATAAACCAGTAGCTTAAAAATGGGAATGTRGAATGAAGATCCTGCTATAGTAGCAAGAGCCTGAGGAAAGTAAGTAGGATCCATCCTACGGGCTGTATTGTCTTGCTTTCACTCTGGTTTAGGTTTTGTGTTCCATTAATTAAAAGTAGATGTTTGTTTTGTTTGCCTGATGTCTGTTAATATTCATTGAACTTTCAGTGGGTATGGAGAGAGAGATTCTTTTCTTTTCAAKTTTTTTTGTGTTTTCACTCTATCATCCTTTCCTAGAAGTAGAAGTTTCATGAAGAACAAGAGAATTTCTGGATGTTTGTCTGAGATAAAATTGCAACCAATTCAGAATATACAGACTTCCTATATATCAGGTACTTACTATATGGCAGAACACCTTTCATTTCATACTGAGAACTTGAAACTACGACATGTATAAAACATATGCACTTCTAATAGTCATTTAAAGAAAAAGTGTGGGTTGGAAAACAAAATGAAAAATGTCCTGTTTATATCATCTTCAAGTTTATGATGTCAAGCTGTTAACAGTAGGGTTGGGGTTTTTTTGTATTTTTGATTATGCTTTCCTAGGGCAAAAACTTCCTGACCAGCACTTATGGCCCTTATTTAAGAAATTTATCTAAAACATTACTCTGCTTAACTACTCTCTCTTGACTGGACAAAGATGATAGTTCATGTAGAAATTGCCAGAGGCTGAATTCTGAGATAATAACTTGGAGACTTTGAGTTGTTGCTATTCATTCAACTACTGAGGTTCTCCCAAGCTTTTTGTCAGGTTTTATACAGTTTTTTCTGAAATACTAGATGCTTCAGTCTTCCAAATATTTTTATGCATTCAGTTATTTTAGATTGGATGGATTTTGTTATTTATTGTCTCTGTAGGTTTGATTGTTGAAAAAGGTGGATTCATGTTAAAGAATTTTACTATGGAATTTGTCTTTGTACTAACTATCTAGAAACTATGTAGAACATTGTATACACGTTTTTTCGGACTTGCTAGCTTGAGTAGCTGAACATTGCTGAAGAAGCAATATAAAGTAGTCATTAAAGACATCCTGACTGCTTACTYCTATGAAGAGTTTATTGCATAAATGTTTTGCTTTCACATCATACAGGTTCACAGAATAAGTCCAGCATATGCCCAAGCTTTTCTGAATCGTTTCTTCCTGGAATTTGCAAAGAATCTATAAGTTCAGCCTTAGATTTATTGGAACAGAATCACAAAGGAGGAAAGAGCATAGCAGATAGTCTCCTAACTAATTTGTTTATAATTTTCTCTGGAGTTTCTGCCATTTCAAAAGCCTATGAACAGCAAGATGAAGAATGTCAAGAAAACTGTAAGTCTCATTTTCGTAACAGTTTAAAGTACACAGTACTAATGACTTGTCTTTCAGATGCACAAGCATTCATATGTTTGCCTATCAGAAGAATTAACATTCATACTTTCATTTGCAAAGGAGACCTTCTGATAGATCTCTTTCTTTTGTAGTTTTTTCTCTTGATCATGCTGCTCAGTCCTACAGCATCAGAATTATCTCTGCTTTTGACCGGCTTGTGGTTCTAACCAAGCTCTGGCTTAACAATGTCCAAAAGTGCCCTGGATGTATAAAAGTTGATGAAGAAATAAAACAGGAAATAAAGAACTTGGGAGGTTATTTACAGTTACTATTGCAGGTAAAGTATATTAAAGAATTCATCTGTGTGTAGAGAAGCTCTAAGTATTAATGCAGTATTTACTACAGACTTGCCAAAAACACTTAAATGTCCAATGTATGCAATGACAAATGGACACACCTAAGGAAGATGAACAGCAAAAGGTGCATTTTTGCTGGCTAAACTGGTACTTTCATATGCTAGTTCAGAGTAATGCAGACCTTTCTGTGCCCAGGCCCTAACAATAGCATAGGCTGTTAAACATAAAAGGGCAAAATAAAACATGCAGTGACAAGAGCAAATGCTAGTTTAGATTGTGAAATGCTGCTGTTTATAAATTTGTAAATCCGTGGCYGGTAAATATTACTCTTGTTCATGCTACAGCCTCGTGAAGAGTAATTTTTTTAAACTGTGTGAGTATAATGATACCATTCTTCTCTGTGATTGCAAGGTATGGTCTTTTAGCTGTGGTAGGTAAGCCATTGGCAGTAGGAAGATGCAAAGCTGAAAACGCCTCAAGCTATTGTGTGCTACAAACTCTTGCATTACAGAAAGCATGTGCTCCTTGACCAGAGATGCTTTGTAGCTTCAGTGAATGATATGCCTTTATTTCTCAGGGATGTTCTTCAGATATATCCTCGATGGTAACAGAAGCATGGAGCAAAGTAAACCAAACAGTAAAACAAACAATGAAACACATAGGACACTTGGCAGTAGTCACAAGAGCTGATATTTCCTTTTCTGAAGAGAACAACATTCCTGCAACTAGTCTACAGGTGAAAAAATGTTTATTAGAAATAGTAATTTTAACGTTGACATCACATTTCTTTTCAGTAACTGTGCTCAGAAGCAAATTGTTAAATATAACAATTTGACCAACTGAATTATGTTCAGAGTTTATCTAGTTCTTCATTTTTATGGTGAAAATGGATGTGTGTTAATACCCTTGAAACTGTTTTTTTATTTTGTTAAAAAACCTGCACTTTAAATCTGTATAACCTACACCTATAAAGAGAAAGAAATACTGGGCTTCTAGGATTGTATCTGCACCGAGATTATACAAGTCTACCTGTTTAACTGAAATTCAATACTTATTTCGGTAATCTGTGATTAAGTAACACATGGAATTTTCAGAAAACTGAAGAATGTTAGGAGAAAGAGGTTAAAGTGCTGAGCCCCTGTGGTCCAAGAATGACATGTGACTGAATAGACCAGCACTGAACAATTTGCTCAAAACAAAATTACATTTCTAGCCCACTATGGAAAATCTGTTTTAATTCAAGGCTATATCGATTCCTTCAATCATTATGTTTTGAACTTTTATTTTAAAAGGACTTTGTACTTGCCGTTTATGATGGAGTAGGCTCAGGGCTGGAGTTTCTCATTGATACTGTACAGGAAAAAGCAAGAATGGTGCAGAAAGAACTCATGAAACAATATCCACAAAATGAGGTGAGATGAAAGTAAGATTAAAAACAACTATTATATCTTAGAGGCACTTGATCATGTCCTTTTATTTTTCAGTAATATTGTCTAGACAGTTTGTAGTAGGAATACAGTTACGATTAGTAACACAGGTTTGAGATGGGTGGTAAGTGGGAATATCGACTACAATCCTGCAGAATCTTTTACAGTGTTTAGCCTTTCACCCATATGTAGACTGAACATTTAAGTGTATTTTATTTAGAACTATTTCTCTGTGCATTGGAGGACATTTTGTGTAAAATTTCACAGTGTAACCATGAAAGAGGCAGARTATGAAAACTGGCACAAAGGAGCAAGTGGACCTTTGATTCTGTATATTGCTGTTATTTGTTTTGTAATAARATTGCATATTTAATATAAAACACTTTATGATCCTGAAAGTTAATTGTTAGTTTATATTGATAATAGTAATCACCACTGCTATTACTATACTCACTGTTATTGTCAGGAAGATTATTATAAAGTTTGAAGACTTTATTTTGTCATACATTGTTCTTACAGTCATAGTCCCAAATAGCATGCTATCTAAATGTTAAAATAGTTCAGTGTTATCTTTTAAGAGCTAGTCTTCTCATGTGCTTCACACTCAGGGTATGCTGAAGCACTTTYATGAACTCGGCACTTGAGAGGGAAGTTGTTTGACTAAAGTAGCTATTTAATTGCACAGAAGTCAGAAATGTCCGGCTTAATTTCCTGTCATTCACAGAAATCACAGCTGACCTTCAAATACTTTCCAGATTGATAAGCAGCAGTGGTATTTTAATTCGAGCAACTTCTGTTTTACACTTTATAGGAAAGTTTCAGCAAATTATTTATATTGTATTAATGAGTTGTTCCTGTCACCTTCCAARTTTATTGTAATATGAAAAGGAATTACATCAATGGGAAGCTTTTATCTCTCATAATAAGACCTCAATTTAATTATTCTTGTAATTTTAAGAAGAGATATTCCTAGTACCTCATAATAAACAGATGTGTGCGTACTCCCCCCCTTCCCCCCCCCCARTAACAGTTTAGCAGTTATATTTTATCACATTGAATAGGTTTGGTTGTTTGTGGTTTTGTGGTTGTTTTTTTTTTTTTTTCCAGTATGCTGAAGCCAGAGTTCTTCTGGGGAGGAGTTGCTCTTTCATGAAACAAACATACTATTATTGGTGTTTCTAGTGTATTTTGACACTTAAAGCAGAACAGACCTCATTACATGCTGAATTCAGTACTGGGTTTGTTTTTTTGCCTGGAGGAGCTTATTTTAAGCTACAGCCTGTTAATTTGTGCTTTTACTTTGCTTAGGTGACAAATCGTGAGGAAGATAATACTACAGGGAGTTATGCAATGTAGAGAATAAAGTATAAGGAATAAGCACCATAGTTAAAATGATTTCTGTGACTGTATGAAAACTCCAGTAGGCAAGCTAGAGTACCYCTTAGGAATATGCCATTTTCTTAGTGGGTGAGCTGTTTTGACAGAAAGCCTGGCTGAATTCCAAGGAAATACTTTGGAAAGATTGAAATGTTCTTCAGCAAGGTACTAGATGTATATAGTATACGTTTCCTTTCAGGTTGGGATATGTAGGCTTGTTCTGCCACTTTTCCTCTGAATAAGTATGTTTTGTACAGACAGCATGCAAGACCAAAGGTGACAGTTTATCTGTGTTTGAGCAATCCTGTCTTCTGCCTCATGTGTTTTTATTTCTGTTCTTTTTCTTCAAAGTTGAGAAATTTGCAGAACTGTGGCAAATCTCCTTAATGAGTTGGGATATATAAAATACTTATTTCTGAAGAATTTGTTACTACTCAAAAATCTGTAATACAGGACCTGGGATAAAAGGTTGAAATCACTTGGAGAGGAGTGATAAATTGCTTGTCTCAAGGAAAGCAAAAATTTCTTCCTACTCTGGTTTTCACTGTTGTCATTCTTAATCCTACAGATAATAGTGAAACTGTCAAATCTTTTATGTTCCTACCTGCTTGCTTAACTCCCAAATGCTTCATGTTTCCAGCAAAAGGAATTGAGCAGTCTGCTTTCCAGATAATGCTGTTCACTTGCAGCAGATCCCTATGTATCTGCAGGATTCCTGTACATGCTTGTCGCTGGTGGAACTAATGTGAAGTCGGGGAGAGAACACCGGGGTATTAACTAAGAGATTATCCCTGCCACTTAGAATGACAGCGATACAAAAATTACAGAACAACCTTTCTTTAGCAAATACTTAAATTTGCTCATTCGATCCTCTCGTATTAAGGGGTTATTTAAAACCTTGCAGTTGTAGTTAACGATGTTTTCTACCAGTTAACATTTTATTTAAAGAATTGTGTGTTACGTTGCAGAAAACGTTACAAAAGAAAACGCTTTTGAGTATTTTTCTCATTAGTATGCCAGTGTTCACTGTTATCCTTCTAAAATATTAATGTACTTTTTACTTTGTCTTGAATCAAGTGTACAATATAATTAAAAGTTTCTTTGTAGATTCAAAATCGAATAAGGGATAATGTTGTGGCATTAGCCAGATTCCTTGAAAATAACATCTCTTATTGCAGAAAGGTAAGTGAAATGTTTCACAAAATGTGTGCTTTGAGTCTGGGGTTAAATTTAAAGGATGCATTTAACAAAGAAGAGGAATTGAAACTACCTTCTGTAAATTTACAGTTGCATGATAACAATTCCTGTCTCAGTGGCATTCTTGTGATTGGAACGCTAACTTTTCTGGGTACTGCATTTCCACTCAAAACTATTTGATTTTAATTTCACTTGAAGTATTTCTGAAGGTACTTGTATCTTATCTGTCTTCTTGTGCTCATCATGAAGAGCTTAACCACCTGTTTTCTTTAAGTTGAAAGCCTCAAGTTCAGTAATGCTAGTGTAATTATTATAACTACTGCAGTAGTTTATGGCCATGGTTATTGGTATTTTGAATTAAAAGCCAGGATAGATAATTTAATCTATCTTCTAAGAGCCAAACCTTTTCTGGATTTTACAGTTCCTTTTTTTCTTTTTCTTTCCTTTCAACAATCTGCGCTTCTTTTCGGAGCTATCTTACGTTTTGTGACTTGGCATTGCTTTAATTTTGTGTTTCAGCATTGACCTATTTTATGTGACTGAATCAATAATATGCATGTTTAATAGTTAATATACTGTCATGTATTTGGTTCTTTTTAAATTGCTCTTTATTAATACAGAAGGAAATGGAATCTCAATTACCAGAAGAAGAATCTCTATATGAGGAAATAAAAAAAAGCACTAACATTGCTGCGAAATATTTGGAATTGGAGCACTGCCTAGCTGAAGTCTGTCAAATTGTTTCTTCTACATTACAAGGTATTTAGCTGGGTTATTGCCTGTCTTGATAGTAACCTGTGGACTACATGAGACCTGTAAAGGAAGAGGGAGGGAAGGCTACTTGGTCTCTCTTTGCAAAATGCTGCATTTGATTCTTCTTGCTTTTGTTTTTCATAGGGTCGTACAGAAACACAAGCCCTCTCAGGAGCTTTGCAGAAAGGATTTGTGTCATAGCTGGATATTTTAAMAACTATTTCAGTTTATTTGCCTTGTCTTCTACTTCTGCAAACAATCCCATCCAGAAAATAACCATGCCTTTTATGAACTTGGATGAATTGGACTCTCTGGTTGATTCCCTTATTATGAATTATGAACTCGAACAAGGACAGCCATTGCTGAAATCTCAAACTCTTTGTAATGAAACTACTGAGACTCAAGGAGGACAGGTTGAAACAGGTGAAGTTGAATTTGCTTGGAAATGGAAGGGGGTTCCAAAACACACACACGAACTCCAGTCTTTACCTCCATTTCCTGCAGAGCTTTCACCTGGTAGGATACAGTGGGTATAAAATGCTATTATCAAGAAATTCAGGGAAACTCTTTCCCTTTACATGAAGGGATAGCAACATATCCTCATAAAATCATGTCATTTACTTTCATATCACTTACTAATAATATTAGCAATAAACTTTAGCTTTTTGTGATAAGTACCCTACATTTTACAAGGAAAAAATGGAATTCCTTAAAGGGCTGTTAGACTTTAAAATCTAGTGCCTTTTGTTTTAATAAAAGTCTATTACCTAAGCCTATAAGAAATAATTTAATGCAGTAAATAAATTTATTGGAGGTAGTATGAATGGAGAAGCTAAAAACTGCTGGGGAATAACTGGGAAACACAGTAAATGCTTGGTAGGACATTCACATCTCTTCATCTTAAACTTTTGACTTAGGACTGTCGTGTAACAGTGGAAGGAGATACCTTTGAAGGGCATTTGTAACGTACATTAATGTTGCATACAGTTAGATAAGAAGACTGCCTTCCTATCTTAGACACTTAAAAGGTAGATGGTGTGGGTACCAATTTTTTTGTTAACGTTGCTTCACCTCTGCTGCATTATGATCTAGTAGTGCTACTGCAACTTTAAAGTGTTTTTTATGGCTTTCATTTTTTTAAATGTCAACTTCTTTTTTTTTTTTTTTTTTTTTTAACAGAAAACCAAAGCAAAAACTTTGTATTTATTTCTGGAGGGGAAAACTATGAGAGATGGTAAAAGTACTTGACAACCTTATTTGATGAATGCTTTTTTTAGTGGTTTTGTAGTCCACTGAAAAATCTGGGCTTAAAGTATCAATGATGGTACTCTTCAACTCGATATGAAGTAAGTTCATGTTGAGTGTTGTTGCTAGTGAATTATCTTTTGATTGCTCAAATCACTTCCAGTACTATTCATAGTGGATTAGAAGCATAGCTCTTCCTAAATAATATGTAAGTCATCCCGTGAGGTTGTAGAGGACTTTCCCAATCAACTACTTCCTTGTGCTTTTTACTGTAGTCATTGTTCAACCTCTTACCAGTCTGCTGGCTGAAGTTAGTGAAGATGAACAGCAAGGATGAAAATGAGCTTGAGTTATTATTCTTTAATACTGGGTTCTAGGAAGCCTGGACCTAGCACATTTTCCTCACAGTGCTGAGAAAGTCATAAGCTAAACCCTAAGTTTTTTCCTATGTATCAAAGCTTCCAAGCCAGATATTCATAGCTATCATCTTTCTTTCTGAGGGAAGATGTTCAACATCTTGAGAATTTCAGTCTTCRAGAACATATCAGACTCTTAGAACTATTTTCTATAGAAAGACTATAGTAAAGAGAGTCAATCATCCTTTTCCTTTGAAAACTTTCACACGATAGTTATAATTGATGCTGTTATTCAGTGACTTTGTGCTTTTCTGATTTGGAGGGAATGGGGAAAGGTAATTATGCTGAACCACATGTGTTTTTCTTAAGACTAGTATAGCTTTAATCCTTTGCCAAAAAATGACTTGCAGTGCAGTCTTGCCATGAAAAATATTCAACAATTTTTATTGCAGCTAATAATCTTCTTCTCACATGAGGTATGATGTTGCTTAATCACTTTCCTACTGTAAAGGGCTTTACCAGTCTGCTCAAGGGTTAACAAAGTATATTCAGTTGTTCAGATTTTTATGCTTTAAAAGTGAARAGAAACCTAGTATATTTCTACTTCTGTAAATGTATTGTTTTGTATTGGGCTGAAAGTTTTAAAAACATAACTGGTTCTTCTGGATCATGTATCTAAGCGTGAGGATTGTAAAGAGTAAAACTAGATCGTGTAACTGATCATGAATTTTTACAACTTCAAGTGTAAATTCCTTGTCAGTTTTCCTCTGTATACAGTTTTTGAGACCCTCCTTTGTCACTGAGAGCACTACTTCATTGTTGGAAGTATTGTAGTGTAAAAATCTGAATTAGTAAGAAGTGTTTTCTGTAGCTCACAAGTGAAACAAAACAAAAAAAGACTTTTTTACGAAAGTTTGTTTCCTTTATTAAGACACTTAACAGCACACACTTAGAGGCTGAATACTCATGAACTAATCTACACCTATTAACGTCACAATACTCAATACCTTCCAATTTCTACTAATAAATATAGTGGTGTTATGTCAAGTCCCCAGCGCAAAATCATTCAAGTGTGTTACTGGTGATCTAACTGCCCAGATGATTAATCATGTTTGCATTTGTTCCTGTATTTAATGAAAAGCGTTGCTCAGAAAACATCTTGGGTTTTGTAGTTCTGTGTGTTATGAGAATTTTTTTGTCTTTTTTTTTTTTTTCTTTCTAAAACTGAAAGAAGTTCTTCACAAACTTGGAGCTCAAACTGACTTTCAGTTTTCAGCCTTTCTGAAACTCAGGAGAAAGAGACCATGCGAACAAATGGGTTTCTGATAGAGTTTTAACTGAGGTATTGGATGGGTACCCTTAATCACAYCAAATTTAGCTTTTGCAGGATAAGTGAAAATGTTGCCAATAGCTTCCTGCTGCTTGGTTGTGTTTTTGTTTGGTGTTTCTCCCCAGCCCTCACCCCCTTCATGCTAACTAACCATGTCTAATGAGTCAACTAACCAGTCTCTCTCTTATTCACCTTGTTAATACTATATTCACATTTTAGAGTAATATGTTAACAAAACCTACTTCTGCTAGTGTTTTCTTCAGCTTGGTGCCCTTGTTACAGTTATACATCATCGAAGTACTTCATTCTTATGATATATACGGTGACTATACATCATCACAGTGAGCTAGTGCTCTCATAACATATTGCATTAATACATCAACAAGCCTAGCTGAGGTTCCAGTAATCTATTGGTGTAATATACTGTAAGGTAAGGTGTATTTATAACCATAGGCTAGTCCATCTATAAATTATGAATGTCAAGGAATTGGGATCATAGCAGGCAGATTTTGGGATGGATTGATTTGAATGGTACATTATTTCACTAGCCTTTCCAAGGAGTTGGAGGTAGGTGTGGGTTAAGCCCAGGTCAGCAGAAGAATTGACATGGCTGTACACAGTATCTGCATCACCTGCTAGGCATAGTGGTGAAATGAAGCAGGCCCTAATATTGCTGAGATAAAGAGCTGTGCAGTATGGTCCAGATGCTTTCACCATCTTGCATTTTTGCAGATCTGCCTGTAAAGTCAAGATCTGGATAGCTTCTGGCAGATAGTGGTAATACACAGAAGAATTTTCTTGGGATAGTACCTTTGGAATTTCTTCAAAACCATAAACTAAAGCAGACACTAGAACAGTACAATTCAAGTAGAGTTTTTACTTTAGTATGTCACAAGGTTATTTGCTTGCGCAGGAATATATATTGGTGGTGTAAATTTCTCTGATGGAGGAAGTGAGATGGGAGTGGGATCACAACCAGTATTTATTAAAACACCTTTTATTAATTAACTGTTGCTAATAGAATTAAGATGTTTACTTCCAGCAGAAGTACTGTTCATACAGTACATTCACTTATTCCTTCGTGCTTCACTTGCACCCACACATAAAAATCACTCATAGCTACAGGGTTGGAGCAACAGCTGTGAGCTGCTGACTCTGAAGTGGAGGCTCATGTTGGCTTACCTGTGAGACTTTGATGTGCTATACCCCTCTGCATGTATGCTTCCTCTCTGTGGCTAATATTTTCTAGTTACTGTTTCTCCATCCGCAGCCATAGGTACCAATAGAGCCCATTCACACACRCCTGCATAGATGGGGCTTTTACGGCTTTGGCACTATAGCAGCTGATGTCACGCTTCTGCTAAGAGCACCACATTTGGTCTTGAAAGGTTTTCTCTGGGGTTCTCAAACCTACAGTCTTCAGACCTGTGCCCCTGAAAGAAACGTTGAGTGAACAGTTAGGAACGTGCACGGGGTGGGAGTGGGAAGTGTTATGAAGAAATGTTTAGAGACCTGAATGGGATGTATTGTTTACTGAAGTTGCGATGGCTTTACTTTGCTATATGCATTGATGTAATCTGTAGTTTGTGGGTTGTTTGCTGTTGTGTTGTTTTTGTGTTTTGTGATTGGGTTTGTTTGTTTCCTTTAATGTCCTCTCTTATTCTCTCAGGAAAATATTCTTCAGTCAGATTTCAGATAAAACGTAATTAGAACTTTATGTATTTGACCCATGGATTTTACTAACTAACATAAAAGAAAAAGAGGGGGGCTTTGTTTCAATTTTAAATATAAAGTGGGGAGGTGGGGTATTCAGACTTCTGCACCCTAGTTTCATTTGAAAATACGAAACTAAGTAAAATCTAACTAATGAAATAAATTCACTTCATTACAGAAGTTGCTTAAAGAAGTTGAACCGAAGAAATACTTATTAATTCTTTATTTGAAAAATAGTACTACATTAAAAATACATAATGATTCTGAGAGTATTGATCTGCTACTTTACTGCTTTTTACAACTCAGCCTCTAGTTTTATTTGTTTAATAATAGGAAAATAAAATTACACATTTTAACATCATCCAGCATTAATACACGAGGTAAACTACTGCGAAAAAATATCATGTAAATTGRTTTTTGTTGTGGAAATTGGTAAAGCCATGGGAGTCAAACTAACTGTGATTAGGCACTAAACTGTTCATTTTTATTCCTAATCAGGAATAAGAAACATCTTTATTTCAGGTAAAGATAACAGTCCTGGGAGGAAGTATATAATCAGAATATAAACGCTGGATTACTTGAGAAGCCTTCAAACAATATTAGCCCATCTTTATTGACACATGTTGTATGTAAATGTACTTTTAGGAAAAAAGCACATTCTAGCTATGCTTTTTAAAGAACATGTACCAGTGTTGGAAATTAAGGATAAGAAAACTTTTCTAGCACTTTCTGACTCATGAGTATACTCTAGGAGAAGAAAAACAACAAGCTGTGGTTTAGATTTAATTTGATCCAGTAATGGCATCTGCAGGCAGAAGAGGAGACTACATCTGGTTCATCTCTGCAAATAGAAGCTATTTTTGGACGGGAGATTTCTTCTCATTCTTTATATACTCTATCATGCTGTGATTAGATGAGTCCTGTTGCTTTTATGTTTTGCAACTTTTCTGATTTCATGGTAAGGTGGGGTTTTAGGTGGTGGTGGTTGTTATTATTATTTTAGGACAGCATTTTAATTCCCTTCCTAGCTTTCAGTAGGATCTGAGATTTGTTTATGCGTTTTCCCAAGGAAGGGCTGTTTGCTTTTTTTGAAGTCCTAATATTTTATTTTTATATGTATAAAAAAAATATTTGCCATCTTTTCTTTGTTTTCTGCTCTTTTTAGGACTTGAAATCAGTATATGTGACAAGATTTGGTTACCCTTGAATTTTTTCCTGCCCTCTATTTTGTTTGTTGTCTTAGTATGTTTATGTTCATTATAGTATTGGTTTCTAGAATAGGAGATGGTGTATATCTAATCTGATCAACATTCATATAATCTGATTGTTGCAGTAAAAACAGGACGAAACTGAAAAAGAGGTCTCCTGAGCTAACATTTCATCAACAAGTGAGCACCATAGACATCATTAAAAAATATTTCAGGCATCTTTCAATCTGAGTTAAATTTGAATACCTCTGTTAATTAAAGTCCAAGTAAATTGTAATCAGAAAGATGTATGAATAGTTGAGGGAAAGGAAGGAAAGTATCAGAAAAAAACTCACAGTAGTCATCTGTAATTAAAAAAAAAACCCCAACCATAAAACAAGAAACAAAACCACAAACAAACAAAAAAAMCCCCAAACCATCCCCCCCATATTCCTATGGAGTTAAAATATACTTAGTCTTTCATGCAGATTCCTTAAGCCTATTGCAAGCATTACTTGATTAATCTTTACACAACTCTAGTASCTTGATTACAAATACTTCACTTATATTGGTATATGCTATTGTCTGAATAGTTCAATTTTTTTCTCATATAGGTATGTAAAACATAGAGACAAACGTCAAACGTTAAAAAAACCCAACCAACAAATTAACCATGACTACTTTGCTTTATGTTATTTAAAATATTTAAAAGTCTGTGGATTTGTTCAATGTAATTTGTAGTGATTTAAATAAATGTCAAACTACAAGTTTAAGTGCATTTTAACTGCTACAACGCTGGTTTTGGTCTCAGTCCACCTACTATTTGTATTATATATTGGTATAAAACCCTCTTTTACTGAATTATGTTAAGATGATATGTGTATTAATTATCTATGGTAGAAAATTACATTGCACTAACACGTTTCTACCTCTCCCCCTAGTGTGCAACGATGGTATTGATAAAGAGATTGTTTATCTTGTAAAAATGAGAAGCTATGTTACATACTGACATACGTGTACAAAATCTTGCACTCAAACATGAAGGTATATATGTAGCTAGCTAGATATGCATTTACATATATAAGCATAGAAGGCATATTTGCAAAATAGTAATGGTGCAAGAACCAGTCATAGATAGGAAGTAAAACTTACTTCCCAAAAGCTGAAAAATAGTTTTTACTACTTTGACCTCCTGAAAAGGAAACAGGACAGCTTTTGTTCTGTGCATCTTTGCTGTGGTGATACTTTTCTAATACTTTCTTATCAGCTAGTTGTGTCAATGAGTTTGGCTGCCTTCTAAGGATTTGTTCAGGCCTTGGTATTGAGTTTTTAGAGAATCTTTTGAATTTTTACTTCGAACAGGTATATTCATTCATGTGAACACTTTTCCAGTTTTCTGTTAGAGTCTACTGCTTTTTATTTTAACTGTATGTTTCCTCCTTATCCCTAGTTCTGGGAACCTGTTGTGCCCTATTTAGACTGTAAGCTACCTGTACTAGAACAGCCTGGTTTAGTAACCGCTACAATGGAAGTCTGATCCTCTGCTAAGACTATGTGCCACTGCAATAGCTCTTATCACAGCACGTTCCATCAAGTTTATTGGTGGCCAGGGGGAATTTGAGTGTGYTTCTCTGTATAGCAAAATACTTTTGCTGGCATTCTTCAGGCATTTAACATCACAAAATGCAGTTCTGGGATGGAATTCAGAATTGTATGAAATATAAAATGAAATATAAAATATAAAAGTAATGATACAACACTTCTAAGAATTATCCTTTCCAGGATATTTATTTGCTTTAGTCACAGAACTTTTAAATGCACTATTGCATTTTCTATAAGTGTAAAATGAAAATCTTATTGCTTAAAAATTGAATGCATAGGGATGACTAAGTATAGTTTTTATGAAGCATCAGCTATTGAATATGATGATCGACATACATAGGATAGGGAAAGAAAATTTAAATCAACTTTCTGAGCACCAAATTGAATCTGAAATTCTCTATTGGTAGTTCGTATCATAACTTTACTATCCATATACAGTCATGTATACAAGGAGACAAAAAGGTTTAAACCTAAGGTGAATTGATAAAATGTGAAGTTGAAATGTGTAAATTAAAGTATATTTAATGTCAGATACTTTGCTTCGAAAGTAAATTGTCCTGTAGTTTAATTCTAGAGTGTGCTGAAAGGAGGTGTCCTAAATGCTTTTTAAAAGAACGCTTGAACACACAGGACTTGACAAAGTCAGAAGGGTAAGCGTGGAATAAAATGCTGGTTTTGAACTCCTGAGCCATCTTCAATAGTAGATAGCAAAGTTGATAAATAGGAGTCAGTTTGTTGGTCTACTGTTTTGCCCATTCCTTCTCCACTTAAAAGGAAATTATTTCTGTTCTACTTCTTACCCCTAAAATACCAAACTATATTCTTAAAAGCATTTGTTTAATGAAGATAACACTGACGTAAGCTTTTCTGATTTTAACTTAGCTGGCCTTCAGTTCTTGTTTGATTATGACCAGTAATATTCAAGTTTAATCTCATAAACTTGGATCTTTCTACAAGATGATTAATCAAGCTGTGAATTGTGTGTATAGTACATATAAACTTTTCATCCTATGCTTACCCCACCCTGAGCATCTAACACCCAGTCCAAAAGGAAGTATGCARAGGTGTTCCTTTGTACTCCTCATCCTGCTGTGCCACAGAGTATTAGTTGTTCTAATTTTGCTGATTATCAGGAGGGGGAATCCAGACTGCTATGTCAAAAATCTTACAAGGTGCTATGAGGTAGCACTGTGAGGTTTGTTGTATGTAGCAAAAGTGATAGCAATGGACTAATGCAATGAGGGCATTTCCTGTCTGCATAAAGCTTTTGTAAATGTGTCTCTAAATAGTCACCTTAGACAGCTGTGGCTAACACTACAGGGTTGAACCCATGCTGTCCCCTCTACTGCTGCTATTGTCAGAGGGTCACTGCCTTCTGGGATTGCCCCAGAGAGGATGCAGGGAGTTGGCTCTAGCTTCATGTTGTCTGGGCGATCCATAGAGAGTGCTCTAGACGTGGCTTTTGTTAGATTGTGGACCTCTGAAATACTCCAGCAGGAAGAGCCCTTGCTGGTGTTCTCCTGTGTTGGTGTGCTGCCATGTCCCACGACCATCTCGGGAGATAGCTGGGACTAGTTCTACTGTAAAATTAAAATCTCCCACTGCCAGGGCTGATTCAGTAATTCTCTATGCAAAACCATTTACCACTTATTAACACTTCTTTCATGATTCTCTTAACTGTTTTAATTCTGCCGCTTAACAGCACAGTCCCTGAACAGCATTCTCGGGAAAAGGTGGATGGTAACAAAAATTTCTAGATTTTTTTTATAGCTTCCTGAAAAGAGTAGTTTCAAGATGGATATTTGATGTGGTGATTTTTATTTTCTTTCCCCTCTGGTAAGGTGGTGGAAAAGCTTGGTCAAATATTAAGCCGTTTATTAGAGGACTGTTCACGAGAAGATTGTATCAGCTGTTTGTATTCCACGTCGGAACTTGCTTGAGCAGTTCGTAGCATTCCTGCGGCAGCCACTAGATGGAAGTGTTCCCCAAGGCTGCACCCGGCACCCGCCCTTCCCGCAGCCTCCACGAACCGGCCGCGGAGGGAATCGCATCGCCACCTGAACGATAACGCTCATACCGTATTCATAAAAAATTAGTTTCTATAGAAAAACATGTTTGTTTCGGATTTGTGTAGTTTATAGGATAACTTTTCTGTTACATATTCCGTGAAGTAATTATGACAGCTGTAGTATAGCTGTAATGATGAAGATAGCTATTGTTACGTGCAAAAGTAAGTCTATCCTAGACTTATTTTTCACATTGTTAGTTTAGCATTTTCAGTGTATTAAAGTTACTACTAAAAAAAAGCATGTAATTTTGCTAGTGCAAAATATAGTTTAATAACCATTTTTATCAATATCACAACTATATTTCTGAAATAGTGGGCYTAACTATATAATCAATCTTGAGGAATAACTTTTGCTGTGATGTTCACGTGGATAGCACAGAAAAAATAATTTTATTAGCTCAGATTTAATATTGGAAAATGTACAGCTAGTAAAGATGATGGCCTAGTGAAGCAAATCTTATGCCTGTTTAACTTCAAGTTCATTCTTCAGCCACTTCTAATCACCAAAATGCTGACAAATAAACTAATGTTTTGCTGCACAGGGGCTTGGATGGCTCCTTATTCCTCCTTGTCTCTCCCACAAGTCACATAGTGGGTTGAGGATGAAATTCAGAATGGAACTCAGAAATTATGATGTTACCTGTTGTAACTGGTAGGTAAGAAATAGCTTACAATCTTTTGTTTTTTAAAGGTTAACTTTGTAAATAGAAGTTGTTGTAAATGTGTTCTAAAGGTGAAACTGAGGTTTATTAAGGTTTATATTTGCACTGAATAAGACAGAAGTATTATTAGGAAAACCCATCAATGTCTTCAGAGAAGCTCAATACTCAAGAATTATTTATGTATTAACTTTTTTGTTCCCTGTTTAAAATAATCCCTGGTGTTTGTTAGCATGCCTTACGTCATAATTTCAAGCTGTAGCCAAATGTCTAAGATGATCTGAGGTAAACTATACTTGTCTTTCTCCAGACTTGGCTATGCTTCTTGTGAAAGTGAGGTTATAAATCAGATAGTGAGGTTGGGGGGTGGGATGTGGGGGGGAATATGTTTTTTTTGAGAGAGAGGTTCCTTGTTTAATGAGCAATCTACATTTACTCACCATCCCACCCCTCCAATAAAAGCATAAAAATGAGCATGAAGCAATCCGACTTGTCAATTATTGTGYTTGCAAAAACTCAGACCACAGGTTTAGAAACGATTTTATTAACTGTGTCTTGGTAGCATAGGATTCTTCCAGAATTGCTTTGTCTGCATTTTGGTGGCATTGCAATGCAATAAAGGGGTTAACAAAACCTATGAGTAACTGTGAAATGAAAGCAACAGTTAAAAAAAAAAAAAAAAACAAACCCAACATTTTTTCAACTTATGGGCAATATCAAACATTATKCATTTTGCAGGCAGATCAGTAAGACCACTGCTGGATATATCTCCTGATGTATATATCAAATCTTGCACTTAAAGTTGGGGGTTGCTTTTTTTGTTTGTTTTCTTTTTTTAGTTTGTTTTTAGAAAGCCAGAAGTAGATACATTTCTTGATTAGATATAATTTGAAGAGAGGATTTCTCTTTGCAGAGTACCAATGTACTKGGATCATAATAGCTGTGGCTTAACCTCTCCGACTTCTGATGCTATTGAGTCAYCATAAAAGTACCTCCTGTTCTGCTGTGGCTGGAATTGCATGAAAATCTACAGTGTTTCTCATGTAGTAGATCTCAAAGTGCTTTGCAAAGGTGAGAAACTATTTCTCATTTAACAGATGGGGGGAGAAAGTATTCAGGTAGATTAGATGGTCCTATCTCTCAGCTGCAAAGCAAATCAGTGGTCTAATTATATCTTTATAAACAGCTCTTATTGAAGAAATAGGTTCTTAATTTCAGCAGGATCTGCCTASCTGAGGTGGTATTTTTTAACCTTTAGGGAACAGCCTATGTGTAAGTTGTTGCAAGAGTTTAACTATTAACTTAGTACATACTTTGCGTGGATACAGTTATAACACTGTAACTCACAGTTAACTACAAACCAGCTGTAGACACCATCCTATATAGTAATAGGTGAAGTCGGCTTTATTACTTGAACTTAGGAGCACTGTATGYAGGTGAGCCCTGCAGTTTTGCTTGCCTGTGCTTTTTAATATTGATGTTAGATGAACATGTGTGGCTGTTCTTACRGCACCTAGAACCCCAGAGAACCTGCTTTTTAATCTGTCAGTTTAATGGCCTCTTTTCACTGTGCTTGAGACTAGACTTCCATGCTATTAGTTTACAGCAGTGCTCTAGGAAAGATGAGACTTCAGTAAGATATACAATACATAAAACACATTTATGACACATTGCACTGGCAACACCGTATTRGTAGGCTATGATGTCCAGAAAATAAAGATCGTTCCATGCTATGTGCTTTAACCAAGCGATGCTGTCCTGAGAGGGCATTTACCAGCATTCTCTGCACGGAGAAGTAAAGACATCAGTGAACTGTTCTTCACAAATGCACAGAGGTGCAAACCAGYATAGTTGGCTTTTCTCCTGATTGCTCACATAATTGGAGCTTTTGGAGAAAAACAAAATTCTAAACATGGAAGAAGAAATCCTTGAAAGAATTGGTTGMTCATAGTATCTAAAAAACTGTTTTGTAAACAGTATTGAAAATCATCACAGTATTTTGAAAATGCTGACCATTGCATGTAAGCAGTTAAACCTAAAAATAGGTTCTTGTGGCTGGTACATTTAAGTTAACTTAAAYTGAGAAGTTTCTTTGAGGCTAAAGGCATACTGTGACTCTGAAATATTTCTCTGCTTTGTCTAGTTGTTAGAATGTGGAAGCCATGTATTTAGCAGGATGCTGATACTTTTTACAGTTACACAGCGTTAGGTTGACTACTGCTTAACAGAAATTCCCCTGTCACAAAATGTCTTAATTCCCTATGTTTTTTGTGAGGAAGGAGTCATCTGCCAGGCATTTTCAATAGGAACTTAATTCTGTAGGCAGTGCAGTGCACCAGCTCCTTTTCCCATTTCTGCTTGCACTGTATAGTCACAATAAGATGTAATAATAAAACTTTTGTTAGTAGAGAATTGAAAATATAACTCTGAATGCACAAAATTGGCTTTTGTGTTGAATAAGATTATTTTTGCAGTCACTTTTTCTGATTGTAACATTTGAGTATTTGTTTGCATAAATCAGCAGCCATGTACATTTCTTTTGACAGCTTATCAATGCGCTTTTTATGATCAAAAGAGGTCAATAAAAGCCATATTCATGTAGAATAGTGGTTTATGATCGTTATTAAATTCCTGTTAAATTTTTCTAACCCTGGTACGTAATGGATTTCTGTGCTAGTATGTTTTCTTTATAAGTAAAGAGTAAACACTTTCTTATGTGTGTGCACATCTGATCTGTTTTCTATTACTTCTGTACTTTCAAATGTCACAATATTCAGAGCACATTGGTATATTCCATCTTCATGAGATGCAGAACTCTAGGTTGATGCTGTCTGTAGTTTCTTAGCCTGTGCTTTGTCTGCTGGAAGCAATTTTTTCCCCTCAGTTTTTCTTGTTTATTTTTACATGAGAAATATATAGACATTTCTATTTTAGTGTAAATGCAAAATCAGATTGTAGAAGTAGTTTGAAGAGGGTGAAGCTTTTTTAGTTTGCCACTGCAGAAGCTGCATCAGGAATTTGCTTAGGTAAAGRTATTTATTATTTAGATTGTGTAAATGCTCACGATTTGGTAGGCATTTTCCAAATGTAGAGGAAMTCTCTGTCCCAGAGAGTTTAGAGCTGAAAACAAGTGGAGAAAAAAATTAATTTGGAAATTATGGCAGGGCCTGAGAATCAAAATTTGTTTATATTATACAGGTAGCATTTTTACATTATGCTATTGTTCCTAGAAATGCCATCTAGAAGTTGTTGTATCCGTTTTGAAAGGAGGTCAAGGAAGGAAAAAAACCACCTAACCAAACCTTAAATCTCCAATTTGATGAAGGTGACAAAAGGTAGGAAGGTAATGYATGTTAAAATGAATAGCAGTTGTGTTGTACTTACCAAGTTTTTCATAGGGTTAGAAAAGTCGTTATGAATACCATATCACTTACATTATCTGTTTCTTAATTCAGAATTTCCCCAGCATGTTTACTGTGTCCATTCTGCAATGCCAATGCATATAGCATAGTCATCTATTTGTCAATACAATTTTAATAATGAGCATAAAAGTGTATTTTATGATATTACAAGTGATATTACATGATAATAARTATTACATGAACAGCATATAGGATGTCTCAGATTTTTGTCCTGATAGTAAGAGATTTAAGTTTAGCATGAAAGACCTCTCTTGACACTTTGGTTGACACCTTCATATTAAATAAAGGAAGAATTCAAAAGTTAAACAAATTACTTGCCAGTGGTAATTGTGGACTACTGCTTCCTTGAATGACTAGTATTAACTTTGCTGTTTGATGTTCTGTGCTGTGGTACAGTAATTGTGCCAGGCTCTCTCTTTTGCTTCTATATCAACTAGGAAATGGTTGATGCTGTGTAAATAATAGAAATACTCAGCAAATATGCATGTTTTGAAACCCTATAAATTGCATGCGTTTKTAAGGTGGTCTTTGGAAAATACCCRTGCCATTCTCTGATAATTAGTAAAATTTCACAAATGCCGCCACAGGCATCTAGCTCTTGTAAACCCACACCACTATTAAAATCCACAGCTTTTTATAAAAAGATTGAATATAATTCTTCAATGACATGACAGCTGCATAAATAAGGAAGCTGTTAAAGTGGTGTGTTGTACTGGGAGATGTTCCAAAACCTGCCATGTTCTTTGGGTGCACAGATACCACTAGATTGTAAAGGGACTCCGGCTTCTAAATCTATTTGGTTATTCTGAAAACCTCCTTCCAAACTTTAAACTGACATTGCAAAGAGATAGACAAAGTGCACTTAATCCTTCTAAGTGGTAGCTTTAAGTAGCCAGACTTCTGATTAAGTGCTTTCTTTGATGCCTAGTCGAGCTTAAAGCTTCTGGCCTGTCAACACTGGACTGAATTCTATGTAACAGAGAGCACTGGGGGCCAGCAGTTCGGGTATCTCTCCACTCCTGTTCCAAGAGATCTCACTCAGTCAGGTTCGCCTTCTGAAATCTATGGAGAGGTGTTCCTATGTTATCCTTTAACACCTTGTGGAACTTGCAATGGGTAGAAATATTTTTCTTTTTTCTGCTTTTAATTAATTGATGTTATATTCTCTGAACCTGTGACTTTGTTTTGGTGTGGACAGACCTTGGGTCAATAAAAGCAGGAACTGTAAAATGCATTAATAACTAGAAAATTAGTGAACAAGCAAACAAATTAAAGAACTGCCTACTCAGTTGTTCCAGTGAACAAATATTACTGCAACTTATGTACTGAACAAATTAGACTAATCYTCCAAAACCTGCAGAATTTGCACATCCAGATGAGTTGGTGATGTATACAAATAGTGGTCAGWGGTGTCCCTTCAGCCCTTTGCTCAGAATATGACTCAAATTCATGACAGCTTTAATGGCAATGGGAAGTACACTTATTAAAGAAAATTGTAAAAATAATGGGAAATCTATGATCAACTAGAAYATATCTAATTATGTTTCAGTACAATTTAGTGCATTCTGTGTATTTGTGTATTCTGTCATTTTTAATGTCATTCTAGTTTTAATTTTTTCACATAATGAGAACTATATTTAAAGAGATTCTTCTTAAATGATAGCGTAAAAACTATTTATATTCTAGGGTGTCTTGAAGATACAGACCTGTTAGTCTACTGTTGGCCTTAAATTCACTAAAATTAGCATCTGTAACACAACTTAGAGAAATCAGCAGGGAAATGCTTTCTTTTTAATTTRAAATTACACCAAAAAAAATCAAGTAAGTGAAATTTTGAACACTTTTGGGAAGAAAGGCCTGTAGATATTTTAACAGTTGCTTAATTTTTTAAAACTGCAAATATAATAGAGTTTTTCCTAAATAAAGTAAATAGTACGCTGTCCCTCTGACTTTTTTTTTTTTTCAGAGGAACAATTTTTCAGGAGGATTACGAGGCTGAGTAGTCAGTTTTTGAGAGGTGGAGTATAGTTTAGTTGGTGGGCCTGCTGTGATTGGAATTGATTAATGGRTGTTGTGATAAGCATAGAAACAGATCAGTGGCAGCTTATCCTGCTTTCAGCTGTCACAGCTGTGCCTCTTCACTCTTCTTCTAGCCCTATCACACTCCCTGGCAGCCTTTAAAGTACCTCCTTCCCTGTGGAATTTCTGCAAATCATTTACTCAAATGCCAAGATACCATAGAAGCAGCTGTTTCTGAGAAAATTTGTTCAGGCTTACATATTTGTTGTGATGAAGAACATTATGTTGGAGAATCCTTTCCTACTGCAGTAGGAAGCACGCCGTGCTGTACCCTGGGGAGGGTTAAACAATGGTTCTGATGGGCAGGTGYGCTCCTTAGTCAAGAACTTTCAACCCTGGCTTGCACAGTGACACAGTTTGCAAACCTGCTGGCTAAGTGATAGCACTGTTTCTGCTTGACAGTTGCCATAAATAATCACTGATTGTTAATTTTATTGCTAATGGCTTGATAGAAGCAATGCTACTATGTGTTCAAAATCCTGGTAGCTGCCACTTTTGTTGTAGTGTTCAGTAGATTCTACAGACATTGATAAATGCAAGTTTTAGAAGTTCTGAAAATGTTCTGAAAATATTTCCCTGGTTTCCTTATTAGGAACTGGGATCTCCAGTGTGATCACATTCGCAGCTAGGTAGCATGATAGAAATCATCCAGTTTTAGCAGAAAACTGGAGGTATRTGGATTTTATATAAAAGAAGGGCTGGATCCAAACTTTATATGTAACTTCATGGATTTGAGGAGGATTGCCTAGCAATGAAATGGTTTGCAGGATATGAGACTTTATGTTCTGTAAGATCTCTCCTATTAGTTACAAAAATATTTTGTTCATTTTATTGGAAACTGAATAAATGTAGAGCATGAAAATAATTGTACTACTACTTCTGGACATTTTGTAGATAATAATACTTAGGTGGTAAATAGTCGTCTTATGAAATCTTTGGGTATGATATAAATCACTTTTGGCTTATCTGTATGCTTTAAATGCCTGAGGCAGCTGTAGCAGCATTATCAATAAATATTAAAAAAAATTTTTGAGCAAACTAAGGCAAATTAAAGCTAAACTTAGAAGCAGATGATGCAGGCAGAAGGTCTCAGTACTGGCTAAATCTGCAGGATGTCTAACTGATCCACTAAGATAGTATACAGTTTATCTTCTGTGGCAGTCTGTGAACAAGAATAAGTTTAGATAATTTTGGAAAACAAATACTTACAACCAAAAAGATGATTTGTTAAGTTTCTATTATATGGCATGTACAGTTCCTGTGTTGATTATTTAGAGTCAACTAAGTCATATTAGTGGAAAACTACTTCTTAAAGAGATTTAGAAAAAAATATCTTTTTTTCCCCATTTTTAAATATATATTACTAAGAGGAACATAARAACATTTTTTTTGTTTTAAAATCATGCTATTTATTTATTCTACAATTATATTGCATGTCAGCTATATCTTGTAATGTCTTCTGTCATACAAAAGCAAACAAAGTCATGTTACATTAATGACTTGTCTGAGATCATATGACTGCCTGCCTATAATTCCATGCTCCTTTGCTATAGAAAAAACATGACACRGAATCTTAAACAGCTTTTGACTAAAGGCACCTACAATTATGATATGATAAAAAGTTCATAGCGTTTATAACTTAGTTATTTCAGTTTTCTTCATCTAGTGGTTTTAGCTTCAATTTTCATTTGAATGTTATGCAATTAAAAAAAAAAATATTAGCCATACTGAAAGCACTACTTTTCYCAGAGTGTTAAAATAATATTAAAATAGTGGACAAATAACACCTATAAACTTGTACCTGTGCTTACTCAACTTAGAATTAAGCTTTCTTTTTTGTACAGTATTTTAGATATTTGAATTCAGTGCAACTTAAAAATGTCCTGTTTGTATGTTATCTAGTGCTATGTAAAATGAAGATTTTTTTTTTTTWAAGTGAGAACTGATCAAAAGGAAAGAGTAAATGTTATTAAATATTGTTCACATGAAGTGTGGTGGTTGAGTTTTCCGCATCTTGATCTGCTACAGGGKGACTTGTTCTTTGGGGATCCAGCCTGCACTTTTGTCCTTCCTGTGATTTCTTATTTCAAGCTTGATAGAGAAAGCATYCACTGTTGTATCATTTCCTTCAGTGCTAACAGCTTTTATTCTCTTCAACAAGTGTTTACAGAAAAGTGTTGATGCTTATTAATCTGTTTCTTGTCTTACAAATGTGCTTATGCACGATTTGTGGTAAAATTGGCATTTCTGACAGCTCTCAATGTAATCTGCATAGCACAACAAGATTGTTACATTGAACAGATGTGGTTTGGAGTTGTTATTCTTTGTAATTACCATCATTAAGTGAAAGCATGTGTCAATCAACTTTGTACTTTAAACACACCAATCATTGGCGAGACACATGCATCTGCATTTCAAATATAGATATAAAATACTTTCTTTTGAAATTTATTTCTGTTGTTTCTATTTAATACAATACTCCATGAAATACATGATGACCAAAGATGTCAAAGCAACAGATCATCAAGTTAAGAAAGGTTTTACTGGGGGAATCATCTAGCTACTTTTTTTTTTTTCTTTTGTAAAAAGAGATTTGTCTTCCTTTTTCTGATGTAAAAGGAAAGCATTTAGGTTTAATTTTATAAACTTTCAAAGTTGTTATGCTGCCTTGGTCTTGGACTATGATTTTCTTATTTGAGGGAAGGAGGTTCTGTGAGTGAGACCCTCACTTATTATTTTAGGAGGGTTTTTAGCGTGATTACTTGGGGGCAAAAAAGAATCTGCATCAGTAAATGGACATACTGCTTTTTTAGGAATTAATGTTTGTGTCATTAATGTTGCTAGGATACCTTTTAGGGTCACAAATGTTCACACTGGTAATAAATRGGATTAGATCAGGAAATTATATTTTGAGTGGAATTGAAAACAAAGGCATCTTAGCTTGATTGCACAACAAATGACAGTAGAAGTCTGACAGAAGCACACAAAAGAGAGGACATTTGGAGCTGACATTTGTTTTCTTCTTGTTTCCTTGTATATTGACTCCAGTTATTTGTGTTAGAGGCAGTAGAGATGATGGCACCTATGTATTGGATTTCTGTGGGTTTTTTGGTTTTTTGTTTGTTGTTGGTGGGGTTTTTTTGTTGTTGTTTTTGTTTTTTTTTTTTTCCCTGTGCTGTGACATTTCTGCTCAGTGCCAAGTAAGATTAACTTGTATGTAAGCCACTAAGTGTAGTTCATCATGGTGAGGTGGAATGGCTCTCAGTCTTTGAGGGTATTTCAGCCTATACCCTTACAATGAAATTGATTGTTCTGTGATTTTTATTTTTTTTATACCCCCCCCTTCCCTCAATTAATTAAAAAAAAAAAAAAAAAAAAACCACAACATTTTTACCCTTCAATTTCCCCAGAATGGATTCTTTTAGAACTTTGCCTGCTGTGTTAAAGAGGATTCTGGTCTCCTGTATGTGACTTGTACCTGCCCTACTAACAAATAAAGCATTGCATAACTATCCTTTGGTATCTTTCAAGAAACTATATTGTTTAGATCCTGCTGGAGGCACTTAGGATTTCATAGGGTTGTTGATTGTTATACCCTAATCATCTGATTCTTAGTAAGTCTTCTGCTAGAAGTACTGAAATAGAAATTGAGAAAGTCTATCTGAAATGTAGAAGTCAGATAAGCTACATTCAAAAAATAAATGATAGAGAASTAGGAAATAACTTGTCTTTTCAAGGAATTGTGAAGAAAAAATTGTGCAGTCCAAGTCTAGTGCCRTATATAGAATGAGAAAAAACATGGAAATGATACAGGGAGCAGAGCAGTAGAGTCTGACAGATACTGAAATGCCTGTTATAATCTCAGCCCTTTCAGTTAAAGAAGAAACTCTGTGAAAGTAACTTGCAAGTTATCTGATAGCTGTGTAAAACCAACCACTGGGACACATGAAAGCCAAGTCTATGCRTTGATAAGTACTTAAGTGATCCCAGGCAGTTCTGAGTTCCTTTTGCGGAGGAATGGTGTGTGGTTATTCTCTTTGCCTTTAGTTTCTCCACGTGTTAATGGGGATAATACTTGGCCACTTGGAGTTTATAACCATGCTTGCAAAACAGTTTAGAAGTGTTAAAATTCACACAAATGCATATCTCAATCTGGGGGCGGAGGAAACCTTAGCAGCTTTAGTGACTTCTTTGGATAATGGTCCATTATACTTGCAGACTTCCAGCTGCACTATGGAAGTAGCTAGGCTTCCATTGGAGCAAAGTGCTGTGAAGATTTCCTCATACATTTTTAATTTAATGTAACCACAATTATTTTAAAAGTGGCTGCACAAAATACTGTTCATGGCACCTTCTTTGTAATCTGCAAACCTGCCCATTGGTCAGTGGAGTAAACCTGGAAAAGTACCACCCATATTTATAGGAATTTCCAACATATTCACAGATTTGACCCAGTGCTACTAAAGGTAGCACTTCTGAGCCAATCCAAGCTTGAAGAATTTCACAATCACAACGTTATATAATATTTGTGACTAGCAAATTCAAAGGGAGATGCACAGTCACATTTTAAATAGAACCCACTGTTGCTGAGAGGAGAGCTTTGGGGATTCTTCAAACCATTGATACTCGCACTTGCATTCAGCCAGAGGACAGGCCCACAAATATTTAACTGATTTACTTAACTGTATTAAATTGATTGTGTTGTCATATGCACATGTACAAATGCATGCTTAAATATGAGAAGATTCAATATGTGTAATTAGTGAACTTTTTTTTGCTTTATGTGTTTTGAAACAGTGACATCCAACTTGGATGTATTATGGAGAGGGGAACTGAATTCATAGGATCTTTATATATTGTTGTACATGAAAATTTGAGTTATATGTTGAGCTTTATGTCCCTTCTCTCTAGCATTCTAGGCTCACAAAAAAACCCAAACCCTGAAATAAGAATTACTTTTGTAGGCAAAAAAGCCCTTAGAGGTATGGTGTGATAATGTAATGGACTCACTGGTTTGGATTGCTATTGGAACAGTAATTAAGATGTCCAGTCATGAGTCAACATCAACAAAATCAGGAAGTTGATCCTTGCTCCAAAGAGTCCCTGGATATTCAGACCATGTCTTGTTTTGAATATTACGTGCCATTAACCTTCCTCTTTATCCCACTTAGGAGGGATCTATGGAGGCAAGCATCAGAATTTTTTTTTTAATGCAACTTTGAAATAGTGTACTGGTATGGTTTCTAGGCTGACGGGAAGGGTTTGCGTTGGTCCTCTGTTCAAAATAAGGAATTGAACTGTTGTATAGGTTGGAGTTGAGAGTCCTTTCATCATTAGAAGAGCTGGTTGTGTTACTAATGTTAGTAATGCAAGTGTTGATCTATGGTGTAAAATGTATCACTGCAGTTCATGGAAAGTAGGCTGCAGAACAACTAAAGCATCTTGGTGTGATCCAGATGTATGAATTTTAAGCTTTGCCTGTGGGGTGCCTCTAATTGACCCAACTATAAACAGACATTTAAGGTGACAAGGCAGCTTAAAATGATGGTGTGCTAACTATACCACTTTATTGCATGATGATGGTTACAGAAACTAGTATGTCTTGATTTTACTTATCCCTGATCCTCTAGGCTAGCAAAATTCAGGGTAGACATTTTGACATTTCTTACCTGAATACATTGTCTTTCAGCTTCTTGAAGATATGAATAATGACAACTTCCCTTTTTTCATCAGCGTAAAGAATTTCACATGAAGTACCATATGAATGGCAATTATTTACTATTACATTTTCGCATATTATCCTGCTTAAAAGAAAACTTGTTTTCAATTGGGAAATGTTCATTTCTGTTGCYTTTTCCAAATCAGTAGTTTTCTTGCTCTTAGAGGTTCTCATWGCACATCTTTGTCGAAGATTGTGATACATATGCTTTTATGTTTTGTTGAATATTTTATTTTAAATATTTATTTTAGAACATCTGCTTAGCATTCAGTAAAGAAATGTAGGACTGAACCCTGCAATTCATAGTATACAACAGACGTGGTCTGCTTCTATGGTGAAACCCCAACATCTATCTAGATTTCCTGCAGGCACGCCTATTCTTTAGCGTAGTGTTATTTTAACGGTTGGACTTTCCAAGAAACTCAGTATTTGGCATCTTTGCTGTCAGATACCAGCTATATTTTAGTCGTTCTAGCATGCAATACTTTCCGTTACTTGAAATGTAAAGAAATATTACATAGAGGTAATGAAAATGATACTTAGCTTTAAACAGCGGCACAWACATTTTTATATATTTGATTTTATTTTGGCAGTTTACTTAGATTTCAAAGATCAGTTTAATTCCTTTACACTCTGCTTTAGAACATGATGTTTTGTTTCTTGAAGTTTGGGACCTTCTAGATATTTATAAAATGGACAATTGCTTGAACAAAACCTTTGCTCATAAAGATAACATTTTCAAGAGAATGAAGGCAGAAACGAGAAGAGAATAAACTGAATTGCATACTACATACAAGTGGAGCAGATATTTTATTCAGTACAGGTTTTAACATATAATTTTTGTAAAAGTCTTTTTTATTTTAGGGAAGTTGTACTATTGTTCAGCTGGGAGAAGCTTGTAGCTTCTTGAAATGGCTAAAATGAAAAGAGGTAGATTCCCGGCCTTTTGACCACTGAGTTCCTCTGAAGTAGAAGCTACATTATGAAGAAACTTCTTCTCCAGATGTTCCCCAAATTATTGTTATTTAAAACAAGTTGAAGGCATATTTTTAAAAATTTTTGCTTTGGATTCATAAGAAACACTGTACTACGAAGCTATATTTAATGAAAATTTCTATATCCTTATGTCAACCCTTATCAAGTGCTTAACTTTTGGAAAAACAGCTATCATTAACATCCAATTTTTGAGAATTTAGAACTCAGAAGAATTAAGAATGAAGRAAGGTTTCATACCATGGAGTTTATATATCATTCTAAGTTGATACCTTTTTGGTTAGATAGTGAAGTTTTTAATTTTATGTACTAATCCCCTTTTTTCCCTGCTCTGATATTACTTAAATGGAGAAAGGCAACCGAAAACATTCTTGGTGTTGTTTTAAGTTAAATATCATACTCTACCTTAATTAGAAGCGATGAAAAAAAAATCTTTAGCCAGGGATGACTTATTTTATTATTATCTTGGAAATTACTGATATTATTTGCTTTGGAAATGGCAGCAAAAGAGAACATAAAGTCATATCACTTTAACTTATTTTCAACACATAAAATTAAGAGGTTGAAAGAGTAGTTTAATTTACTCCTATCCCCTGAAGCTATACGGGCTTAGAAGTTGAGAAAGGCATAGAAGAAAATGTTGGTTGTGAAGATATTTCACTGTTCCTCATGTGCTCAGAGATAGGTTTTTGCAATCAGAGTCAATGGTATTAGTTTCTCTTATACATACTTTATTTATTTTACTTTTTAATGTAGAGCCATAAACAAAATTAGAAGTAACTATTTAGGGATGTTGTTTGTCCCTAAAATGGGATGTGTTTGAAATCTGGAACAGGCATACGTTGTGTTGAGAATAGTAAATTTCTTGTAAAAATCATTTTCTCCTCTTGAGGTGCATATATAGTTTTCATGAATGTTAATGAGTTTTATAGAACTGCAAAGGAAAATGAACACCAGAGTATATATTGTATATATGATATTAACATCCCATAGGACTTTTGTACTCGCCTTTATATGCTATGGAGCCTGGAGATGCACGGAAGACTAGCTTAAGACTTTGACATTTTGTTTGTTGTATTTGGCATAATTGCCTTTGAGTGTAATTAGCTCCTTTTGACAAACCTGTTCCTGTCCCATTTTGGCAGTGGTCTAGATATTTATTGATAGAAGTACATGTAATCAACATTAATTGCTAAATATGAATTGACAGCTGAAAGAAAGCTAGCTTTCCTGATGGTTTATGCTGGGTTAAACGGGTATTAGTAATTATTTTAACTCTGTGCTGAAATTTAACTTTTTGTATTCCCATGAGTTTAGCCTTGTTTTGCTTGAATACTAAAATCACCTTCAGAATATCAATCTAGTGCCCYGAATTCTTCATTCAGTAGCTATCACTCAAACAGTTCTGCTTGGATTTAAGATCTATTCCAGAACGTGAAGGAAGTACTTCAGCTGGGGATAATGAGATCTGACAGTACCTGAGCTGCAGAAGGAGATGAAATCACTATCTATAGAAAATAATGTTTTTTCTACATATTCAGGTTAAATGTGTGCACATCCTGGTGGCTGGAACATCTGTTTCTAGCTTGTTGTTCCTCATGGCTGCTTCTCAATTGGATTTCCTCAAGCAGGTCCAAAGCTTGTCACCTTAGCCAGGGTCTGTTAACTATCACCACTGGCCCCACGTTAAGTAGGAGGTTCAGGGCTAAGCTAATAACTCTCCTGCCTTTCTGACTGATCACGGCGGTTCTCCCTGTGGCTACTCATCACGCTGTGCTCCTATGGGAGGGTTATCTTCTTTGTCTATACTGCAGCTGGGAATTGTTTCTGTTTTCTTCATTCCGAATTTTTCAGGTGGTATCGCTGAAAGCATTGTTGCTTTCTGAAGCAGCTGTTTGATTACTGCCTATTATTTCTCCCTTACCTGTTTAAATAATGCTTTCTCACATATCTAATTTTCGCTTCTTTCCTTTTCTCTGGCCATAAATGTAACTGCTGATTTTCAAAGCAGAGACTGTAACCAGATGCATGTGGCAGAATGGATGTAATGTGAACACGAACATAATATTGTAATGCTAGTTTGTGTGAACCTTGACTCAAATTTTATGTTGTCACAGGTGAGGTGATTTTCATGATCTTGGCTTTACTGTATAGTGATGCATAATACTTTAACACTTCTTATCTAGCACATTAGGCTGTACCTACTGTGTGCTTTTTAAGAGAACTAAAGAGAGTTGAGTGAGAGAGAAGAATCTACAAAACTGCTTATCTGATTTATGGTCATTGACTACCTCTGAGCCTCATGTAAAACATTACCAAAGTCTATGAAATTGTTTTGGTTGGCTTTAGTGGSCATTGAGTAAGGCCCAGAATGAATATTAGGGTATTCAGTGGGRGTTTGTTTCTTGTTCAGAATTCTGAGAAAAGATGGTGGCAGTGCASGCAAATCCATGCGTCTCCCCCGGAAATCTTTCTGTGGAATTGAGGAGATTGTTGTCCTTCAAGTAAAGCTAAGATGACTGGGGCGGGGGGGGGAATCAGATTTGAAAAGTGCATTAGGTTTGATATAACATGCTAACACTTGGAGAACATGGACAGTTAAACCTAAGTTCTGTTAGTTCTCACATTGTAGTCTGACGTGCTGCTTGGCTTTTTAAATTCTTCCTTTCTTAAGTGTGATGCTTTATTTACCTCACCTGTATTAACCGTTCAGTCTATAACTGGAAGAGACACTGGTGTAAGGTGTTTGAGGGGAGGCTGAGTTTCAGTATGGGAGGGAAACAATGTGGGAAAGAGAAACAAGGTTGCTGTTTTCTGGATTTAGGTCTGGAACAAAAGCATCCTGGGTCACGAATAATACTGTGGAGAATGGAAATGTTGTTTTACTGAGTGAAACTAGTCTGTCCTCCAGCGTTCAGCTTTGGCTTTTGTTGGCATGTGCAGAGATCAGCACAGATCTATGGTGTGTCATGAGAATGCAAGCTTTTTGAATTAAAAACAAGGTAAACCCTGAATAACCCTCAGACAATCGTCTTTCTCACCTTTTCTTCTCTTTACTGTACTATAGTTAGCTTGGGATCGGTCAGTGCATAATGACAACATTTGGTATAAGCAAGGACATGGAAATATAGCAGCTCAGTGGACAGCTAGTACTTGATCCTACCGGGATCTGCTTACTTTCGTTTTCTCATGCCAATAATTGTGAAGTCTGAACAGAGTTATTAGGTGCTCTTGAGAGACTTTAATGATTTAAAATCAAGTAAAACGTCTCCAAATCTATTAAGCAGCAATTGTATTTTCAGTCTGTGATGAAGTACTGGATACTCTTRGATCTCTTTCAAGAGGTGTGAAGTGAAGGAGAATTGGTGATGGCAGCAGCTTTCCCCAAGATATATGAAGCAGCAGATGAAAAAAAATTCTGAATTCAGATGGAGCCTAAATAGGAGTGATCCCCAAATTGATCACGAGATAAGTCCTGTAAGGTAGCATAGCTTATGTCAGAAATAGGTTGAAGTGAACACAAAAGAACAGCAATTAGAAAGATGGCACTGGAGACTGAAATGTGAAGAAAGTAGTGGCAAAAATGAATAGGAAGAGATTGCAGCAAGATGACAGGAAGAGGTAGGGATGCCTGGGAAATGTGAGAAAATATACAAACAATCCGAAAACAAATGAACACCCAAGCCTCTGTGTGATAGTGCACTCCAGACAGACAAGGCAGACACTACGAAAACAGAGTAAGGATTGTTATGGTAAGAATTCTCTTGCCAGTTAACAAATTCCTTCTTATTCTTAATTTCTTCCTCACCTAAGGGTAATAATGTCATTGTTTCTTACTGTCGTTTAGTCATAGTGTCCTTTTGAATCTCATCCTTCCTGGCCTGTCCTCTTYCCAGTCTTAATTTTTTGTTCTATTTTTTCTCAAATATCTGATGCTTTCTTCTTTAAACATCTTATTTGGGTCATAAGCGGTGTTGGAAACATTGAGTTGAAAGGGCTACTAGAGGAAAATTCTTATCAGATTTTTTTTCTCCTTTTTTATTAATCCTTAAATATTTAGAATGTTATGTAAATGTAAAACATTAATAGCCAAGTTCTTGTTATATCTTACCATAAGTAAGTCTGATTCCTAGCTGATTAAATTAAGACAGTGATCTTCGTGGTCAGCTCAGTTGAGCACTGGCAGACATGAGATTTATTATTTCAGTCACCAAAACTTGCTGGAGAATTTAGTGAAACTCCCACCCAATGTAATGGCTATACTTCGGTTTAAGTTGCCTGTAGTGTATTCTCTTAACAGGAAGTCTGAATTAGGCCACTTAAAATGAACAAAATTATGAAGCTGAGAAGCCTGTATTTCTTTGCATTTTTTATCTGCAATCAAAATAAATTTAATAGGGATAGATATAACATTAAAAACTAATAACAAAAAGAAAAAAAATATTCTTTGTCCTTCTGTGGTAGTAGTCTGTACTGTCACTTAAGCAAACAAAATACTAAAAAATTTTGTCCAGAATAAATTAAAATATTGCTTTTTTAGTCATATTTTTGATATTTGTAAGATGAATTAAAATATGTTTCTGTGACCATGTAGAGGAAAGCAAAGAAGCAAATAAGGATAAAGAGAAGAAAAAAAAGACAGAAAAATTATTAATAGGTCCGTAATGATAGGAAGTTTATTCTAGGGTTGAGGTAAAACTTAATGGTTCATAAATAGCAAATTCATTATGTTTTTAATACCCAGGTTATATTAACACTATATAACATCTTTATGGTACTATTAGTACCACTTAATCCTAAACTCAATTTGGAAATAAACATTTCCAAATCTTTTTTTCATGGAACAATTGGCTAAATAAATTATTTTAAAAATAAATATTATCTGATTAGTGCATGGCTTGTTCAATCATAAACAGACTTATAAATGTTTTATGTCAACTCTTACACAGACTTCTTAAACGTTAACAAATTAATTTATTTTAAAGGCCATATCAAGGTGAAAACACCAGGGCCCTAGGCAGCAGGACAATACATCACAGAGCCATTTCTCATTCAGTCACAGTAATGGCAAAGGATATGTTAAGACATAAAACGTGATATGGTTTGTTAAATATTCATTTATAATTTGCATTCATTATTAAATCATGTGTTAGAACTCATCTTTAATCTCAAAAATACATAATGTGTCGTAAAGTCTATTTGAAAACATAACAATAAATATTTTATGCTTTTCATGTTGCTTTTTAAAGGTTGACTAGAATACACCGAAACGCTTGTCATTAATGTCATTTAATTATTCCACAGAGATTTGGTCTACACTGATGTTGATTTCAATAATTTATTTCAACCTTTAGGTCAATATAAAATAAATACCTGTTTGGGAGATGGTCTGTTCTATGATTAATGACAATTTAGCTCCCCCAGTACTCCATGGCAACACTGTAGTTCATTGTCTGAAACGTTTGCGGTGCAATGCGGTAGCTCCAAGAGGCTTATTTTATAGTGGTCCCTAACAGTTTGCTTGGTGATAACAGTGACGCTTGCTTTTCTACGTGTTCTATTTCATTGCTTGTGATTGCTGGAGATTTTCTTTATATGACACAATAGCTTAGACATTTTCACTACTGGGAGGTATACTGACTAGAATGTAATATTTGCTGAATTTCCATAGCACTGCTATTCAATCTGCATTTTGTACACTGAGAAGAAAGGTCTGTATGAGGGGGCTCAGTGTGACGGAGAAGTGATTTGTATTACAGGAGACTARGAGCTACTCAACGAACCATGTAAAAACAGTTCATTAAAATGTTTATGTGCTTGGCTGGTTAATGCAAAGAAAGCTTTATTGCAGTCTTATAAAACCTCAGTAACTTCAGGTTGAAGTCAGATCAATGCATCTGTATTAATTCAGACAAATGCTCAATTCACGTTAAGAACCACCAAAAAACATGGCAAGAAACAATATTCTTGAAGTCTTTCTTCCAAACCGAAACACGTTTTAGTATTTAACTTCTACAACTACAGAACTTCCTTACTTAGTGAAAGATTTTTGAACAGAGCTACTATCTATCGAGGTTTCCCTTGATCTTTTCAACCCTGAAATGTCCGTTAGGTGGAATCTGAGTGTTGGCACATTTTCTAACTCTGCAGCACTTGTGCTGAGGCACTGTGAATATGTGGGATGCGCTTTAAGTATGGATTGTCCTGTACATGCACTATACACCTCACTTTACATACAGTTCTGGAAGATTTCTGGTCATCCTATTTTTGAAGACTACAGTAAAGAAGAAAGAAGTCAAGCCTCTAAATCATATTTCCCATTTACCTGTTGACTTGTCCTATGAGTAAGCACTTATCTGAAAATAAGGATGTCAGTGAAATGGTCTCTTTTTTTTATTTGGTTTTTTTTTTTTTTTTTTTAAGCACTTATCTGAAAATAAGGATGTCAGTGAAATGGTCTCTTTTTTTTATTTGGTTTTTTTTTTTTTTTTTTATCCAGGCACAATGAGTTTCTGAGAAGGTCCTGAACAGAGAGTGTGATTGGCCTAGATAGATGCTATGGGATTAATATCAATAAAAGTAAAACTCTTGTAAAATACGGTTTCCTGCTCCCTGTCAGAGACAGTGGCAGAGAAAGCTACAAAGCTACAATTCTTCCCACTAGCTTAGCGACAACTAGCAGAGAGTGTCTGCAAGGAGCATGACATCCTGGAGATTCTCCAAAAGCTAAAAAGTTGGCCTGTGTATGAACCCTAAGAAGAGTAGGTGGAACTGTCTGGGAAACCATGCTGGGCTGCCTAAGAACTTAGAATGAGTTGGGTGGTGTTTTTGATTAATAAAGTAATGAAGCAGACCTCCCTCCCCTAAAAGCAATACCTTAGTTGAACAGTGGGGAATCTACTCTTATTACTCGCATTCTGGTGAAAATAGTGGTAAGAGAGGAAAGAAATATCTTTAAAAGATGCATAGTCAGAGCAAACCCCTGATTCCTAATCAGCCACATCCTCTCCCCATCCTTCTGGAGAATATGGACCATCAATTTCCCCATAAGATGAAGGGGAGGCAATGCAATAGTTTAGCATCCTATGCATTATCTCTCTTTTTATGATTACAAATAGAGCACTTATGTTCATTGACCCGTATCTCATACCAGACATCAGTAGCSAGGTCCAGATTTAGGTTATTGTTCCAGCGCTGGATTAGGCCATGCGATCAGAATCAAATTTATCTAAAATGATCACTTGATTGTGACGTTTCTTATTGGCACTGTATGTATGCACAGCCGAAGCTTGAAGTCATAAAGCAAACGCTCTTGAGCCCCAAAAGAACAGTTGTCAGTGCTTTTACCATGAGGTTCAGAAAGGTTGAGGAGATGCTCTCTATTGGGTTTAATTAAGCTGTCCTTTTGCTTGCAAGTTTAAAAGGGAAAAGCTGGTTTTCTCCCCATGTGGCTTTCCCAAACTCTTTCAGATGTAGCTGTAAGCTTAAATGACCCTCAGTTCTGCAGCATATCAACTTGATGTGTATAATTGATTGCTAAACATTTTTTACAGCCTGTTAAATGGTAAGGCTAAAAAAAAAAGTAATCTATAAATGTTGATTAAAGTGCTTTTGTACAGAGGGGTCAGAGACATTAGCAAGTTAAAAAGAAAGTGTGAGCTCTGCTGTGGTACTTCTAACCTGTACGCTTTATTTCACATAATTGATCCCACATGTCTACTCTATCTTTTTTTTTTTTTTGTCAGATTTCAAACTGCAAATATTAAAATGCATTTAGAATAGTGTGTGCGTTAGTAAGGACACTATGCAGAATGCTCAGCAATGTAGATTGCTGGTATTATAATGGCAATGATTATAACAGGAATAATTGAAGTGACCACAGTAGCTTGTAATTGTGGGGTAATGTAGGAGAAAAAAAAAATCAAGGTGTAAAACCTCAGAGTAACAGTACATCTGAAATGGATTAAGATTGACATTCAAATGATAATTGCCAGTAATTTTGTTTTCATTATAATTTGTGTGTTGTTTTTTTTTTAATAACTGACATAAGGCATAATGTATTTTTCAGGGTTCTGTGATAGCTAGCCAACAAATGGAATCTGTCACAAAATATTTGCAGCTTCTGTTAGTGAGAAAGGTATGACGCTGCTACAAGTACAGACTGAAAAACGTTCTGAGTGTACATGCATSAGATTTTTGGCTTAATAACGTAATGACTGGGTATCTGCAACAGAACAAATTGTTTATCTGTTTGTAAAAAAGCAAATAATAAATCTTCAACATTTGTTTAGGAAACAATGCCTCAAGAGTTTAATAAGCATAACTTTTTAATACCAGTATGATATTTTGGATTTTTTTCTTTAAATAATTAGTACTGTTAAAGAAAAGGTGTAACTTGCTAGAGTTGCCCTGCCAAGGTAGTTATCTATGAAATTCACAGGTTTAGAAGAATAGTTTGGTCATTACTATTTTTCTTCTAATTATGCCAGTTAATGGTAGTTACAAAAAACATTCACTATGAATTGTACACTGATGCATCGGACGGTGAATATAAACTAAGAGCTTTGTATATATTGTTGAACATCCAATGCATAAAAGCAAGTTTTAGTCTGTACCAATCCAAGGAGGATTTGAACAGTCATTTAGGGGTGAAAAGTTCAGTGTTTTATGTATGGAACTCCTGAACTATCCCCTTCCTTTATATAGGTTGGTTTGTCTGTTTTTCCTAAAAAGCCTAAATGTAGAAGCTTTATTTTCTTGAATTCCTTTTTAATAGTTTTAAACATGATTTAATTTAATTGTCTGCAATGTGGTAGTTCAATTCTTATTTTCATAAACATGAAATTTCAAAGGGATGTTTTATATTTGTATCTGTGCTATTGGAAACTGGATGGACCATTTGTCTGGATGGTTAACTCTAGCAGGTGTTTGGTGGTTTTTTTATTATTATTATTTTAAAGCTATAAAGTTATTTTAATTGGTAATATCACCTGCCAAAGGTATGTGCCACTTCTAAGAGTGAGATACTAAACTGAAGTGATTTATTTAAAAAATTGCTCAAGAAGACAGAATTCACTTCTGAGATTTTATTTTTCATGTAATGTAAACCTAYAAATTTTAGTAACATAACCTTAATGTTATTTCAATTACCCTATTTACCCATAAATAGGATCAATACTCTTAATGCTGTATGGAATTTTTAAACTTTTATTTTTATTTTTTTTAAAGAGAAGACAAAATGGGTTTAATTAGAAATAAACCAGTCATCATTAGGGTACTACTCCTGAAATGTTTCAAGCATGTCACAACTTTTCAGCTGCATTGGACAATACGAGTTAGCAAAAATGAATTTAGAATCAAAACCAGACAAAAGCTCCAAGCAATAAATCCTATTGTAGTGGTAAAATGATAGGGAAAGTGACAAGAGGAAATGAGAAAGGAATATCTCTCTTAACAGGAGAGGTATGGTTTATTTTTTAAATTTTGTAGAATGTTATCAGTAAGACCTTTTTTTTTTTTTTTTTTAAACTGCACAGTATCTTGTTTATACAAAATTAGCTATGTGCCTGACTTTAACTTGAAAGCTATGTAACTTGGACAAAATATTTCTGGAATAAGTTTCATTTAAGACAGCACAACAACACTGAAGTTAGAAACATGTTTGTGTCTTTTTTTTCATGACTAGCCCATGTCTATTCTCTATGAAATTGATGTCAAAAAAGTATTATATATTTTCAGTGGGAAATAGAAGGCTGCCCTCTACTATCCTTGTCAGGACGTCGTATCCCTTTAATCATACTTTTCATTTCAGTACATTGAAATTTCCGTTACCAAGGACAACATCATAAATAAAAGTGTTTGTGAAATTTTTACCTGCAGCTTCCTAACTTTGTGCATTAAGCATGAGACTAGCAGAGTGGTGGTCAAATGTGAAAATTTATAATCATTTATTACGTACGGCTGAAGCGAGAAGGGAATAAAAGCGTGAAGGCATACATCTATAAACTGGAGCAGAAAAGCTTAAATGAAAAGTAAAGTGAATTTCTGTGTCTTGTCATAAAGTAATGAGAAGCTAGAGCTTTATTCATAGCAACCCAAGATGCATTTACTCTCAATCTAGCTTTAGCAGTAAATGCTTCCCTGATATATTGCTTCGGACTTACAAAGAAATATTTGTGCTCTACATAATAGTATAGTTAGGAGAATTACTGCATGGCTGAGGAGATTCTATAAAGGTTTATAGCTGGTGGTGTTACTGTAATTTAATCACAATATAGCTAATGTAGTACTTTAATATCACAGGTTACTTTTTTATTTACCATTTATTAGTAACTGACAGTCAATCATCACCACATCATAAACAAATCACGCAGGGTTCTATAGGAACCCTGAAGTTCCAGAACGGATGCACTGTAGCTCTTACATGTGCTCCATAATGAGCTAAACATCAAATTATTTTTTAACGGTGTAATCATGTAAGTCGGGGTTCTYGTTTTCAGTCCATCAGCCAAAGAAAATGTTTCATGTCATGAATACAATTAGTGTTGCATATTGCGCATACATGTGTGAGGTAACGCACCAATCCATTACAAGCAATACTGGAGAGTGTTTTCAAAAAATATGAAGACTCGGGCAAAACGCACCGTGTATAGGAATTTGCACATATTGATGAATGAGTTTATACAGACTAAGAATTATGCCCTCTTAATTTCAGCCACCTTTTTGTTAGGATTACTCTGCTTTGTAAATTGAGAAAGTAAATGTAGTAGAGTCCATCCAGTGCTCTTCAGGCACTGAAATCTCAACATATTATTTGTGATAAGAACGATTCATATAATTTTTTCTTTATTGTCCTTTTTTAGATGCGCTGTAGGATCGACTTCCCCCGGTTTTGTGTTTATGATCAGCTTTTAGTACAGAATCACAGTATTGCATCTGAAGTTGCTTGTGTTAGCAAAATTAAATGCTGATTGGAACTTTGAAAGTATTGCCTCTTTGGAATGAAAATTGTGGTTCTCCCAAGACCCTGAAGACACTGTGGTCTTTTAATTGCAAACAAAATCTTTGTTCTTCAGTACTCTCTAGCTGTGGGAGAATGACTAATAACCAATATCAGATTGCCATGTTGACTAGTATGTAGTAGTAATAAGCTATACAAAGATGTATGTTTGTAGGCTGTTGGTCCRTGTCCTGGGTACACTGCAAAGAAATAGGCTAAAGACCAAGTGCCTTCGATCACTCAAAGGGCTTGCCAGTAAGTCTAGTAATGCACACCCTGCTACRGCTTATTGCTATTAGACTATGTCTCTTTAAACTATAATTTCATGCAATCTACYCTTTCATGGTGAAAAGCACTTCCTAGAAGCAAAATGTAAAATATTTGGAGGAGGTATATGAAAAAACTCTGCTTTGCTCTTAGATAGATTTGAATATGAGATCTTCTCTTCTATTCAGCATTGCATTGTTTGTCTGCAGGTTCTCCAGACTAACCAGACATTTCCAAGTATTAAATCTGATGTAAAAGGAATGCTGTTGATTTGACTTTTCTTAACTGACTAACTTAAAAAAACAAAAACAAAACAAGAAAACCCAAATCAAACCAAAACAAACCCCCCCACTTTGCTACTAGAAGACCCTGTGAGCATTGTTTTCCCTAAAATTACTGTACAAATCTTTTAGGTTATAGTAAACTCTTGAGTTTATTTACATATTTATTGACCCTTTGATGTAAGTTTTTCAAAAGGAACCTGAATCACTATTGTCTGCCCTTGTAGTTAGCTCAAGTAAATTGTCAGTTGTGCCATGCACAGCCAAATGAAAATGGCTACTGAATCTTTAAACATAGAATTATTGGTAATATGTAAAAAAAAATTGTGAAAGGAAGACACTAGTAGAAAACCATCTTAATTTCTGTCTGTCTTCCTTTTTGTCTTTCAATGGCTCTCTGTCTACAGCCACTTTCAGCRCTTCCTTGAGTGGTCAGCAAAGATCCCATTTAAATCACACTGCACAGAGGTGAATTAGTTTTTAGACATTATGTGATGTTCTAACTGTCATTGTATCTTTTAAGGGGCATTTTCTAGTTAGATTAACAATGGGTTGAATTGCAGACACTAACCTCTATTTTGAAAGGAGGATTTCATACCACATGCATTCAATTAATACCTTCCTTGTGCAGATATCCTATTCATAGCCTATACTGAATCTTGAAAGCTGTAGAACCGTTGTTTCTTTTCACCGTTACCTTTTAATAATTATTCTGCTGGCTAGGTTTGGGACTAAGTTTCTGGCATTTAGCCCATCTGTTCTAATCTATTTTTATCACACCTGTCTGAGTAGCCTGATAGAGTCTCCTACTTCACACCTTTCTGCTCTTCTTGTTTGACTCTTTCCTTTCCTCTTGTCCTCCCTACCCTTTCCTCACAGACCTTCTGATAATGTTGTCCCCATGTTGCTTTGCATCTCACCTGGAGTGACTGCTTTCCCCTTCTTGCTAACCACATGTGCAATGCTAAGGAGGATGATGCTATGAAAAGAGTGGGAAGTCTGGCACAAAAATGTTCCATGATACTTACGGATGGTCAGTAAGAACTGAAAGAGGCAATGCAAAGGAAAGTGAGGCAGTTCTTTGGAATATAAAACTTAAACGACTGCTTTTCATAAAATATGTTGTTAGAGCACTTTGTCTCATTTGCAAACTAATGTGGAAATAGACCTTTTTTTTTTTCCCTTACCATCTTAAATTTGCTTAACTGAATTATGAATTATTTAGTGCTGGGCAGAAATGAAAACTCAGTTCAACAGAAATGATGCATGAACTTGTATCAAATTTTCAGACTGGTTTTCTCAGAAAGAACCTTGAAAATGTGGATTGTTTTTAGGTGTAAATAATTTGGTTTAATATGCTCATCCTTTTAAAATCCACCACTTCAAAATATACTTTTGTGAGGTCTTTAAAAACTCCAAAAAGAAGTCAAATTAAATTTTAATGTTTCTTACCCCCCCAATTAAATGTTTTTGTTTATTTTGCCATGAAAACTGAGAACATATGCACTTTCAGTCAATCCTGAAGTAGCAATTAAWTTCAGTGCCTATTTTCAGAAAGTGATTGAAAAATCAATTATTTATACAGCCCTACAGTTAAATGGGCTTTTTTGTAAGGTAAAGTGCTGCAAGTTCTTTTTATTAATTATACCTGAGGTACTGTTTTGTATTTAGTGTTTCTCAAATTTTTTCTAAAGGTCAACTACCATCATCAGGTAGTTTAAGGCAGTTTAAGGCTTCATCGCATAGTATGCAGAAAAATTATGAAAAGTCCTTCAAAGCACATAAGCACACTGCAACAACACACAATTGAAAGTAAAATTTCAAAGGCATCTTTGGAACCCAACTTACAGTATAAATCTAAATAGTTGAGATAACTTGATTATGCATAAGCAATCAGAACCCATCGTGGTTTTCACAATCATGTGGCAGGGCTGGCTCATAAAAGAACTCAAATTGTAAACTGAACATACTTGATATGGAACAATCAAGAGAATGTAAGCATGGCTTTGCAAACTATTTTCACATTACCATTTTTAGACTTAGAATAAATTTCTAAGTTTCTCTCTTAAAACAATGTAGTGTGTATTTGACACCTGGATCTTTGGTTTGGAAATATCTGGCTTTTTCCTTTTTTAATCTGAATTATTATCCTTTTGAAAATATAAATAGGAAGTTGCAAAACTAATATTTGTAACTTTTTTCATATTATTATGAAAACCAGAYCCCATCTTGCAAGCAAGGATTAAAAGACAGAAAACAGGCAGGGGGGAAAAAAAACCCCCCCACAACCTTATTTCTGGATAGGTGCTTATTCTGCCAAGAATTTCAGGTCCACAACCATAATATCAGTAAGTTAATATATGGTTTTGAATATAATAGTGTATTATCATGGGCCCATCAAAGATTTTCCAGGTCTGCAACAGTAGTTAGTCCAACCAATTTTGAAATTTATTTTGAAATCAGTACAACTGAGATGTCTGAAGACCTGTGCAAATCTAGACCTAAGTAATTATTACCTCTCACAGAAATTCAGAACTACTGGAGATGTGTGATATCTGATAAGAGGTAACATTCAAATAATTTCTGATAACAGGATTTTTTATGAATGTTTTATATTTGTTTTTAAGGCAGTTATTCTTGCATCAACAACAGGGCAACAGTAATATCTGAAAGGCCACAGATACAGTGATCTCCCTCTAATATTAAAAGGTGAGTATTATTCAAGAGAAGGATTCACTGACCTAGAACTGGAGGAGCTACAGACAGCACTTAGGGCTGTCTTGTCTTTATGCCCTTTTCTAATCATTCAAGAAGGTGTTYGTACCAATAGCTGTACTGTTGTGTGCACAGAGCCTTCTCTGTACTCAGGCAAAACTCCCATTTGAAAGCCCAAAAGGGCTTCTGGTAATAGAGGAGGGCAGCATCAGGAACCTAAAGTAACAGGAAAAGATGTATTTGGAATGAGGCCTCAAATACTGTGTTTCTTTTACAGTGTATCTCCATATCTAATCCAAACAGAATTGATCTGATGTGAAAAATGGGGGAGAGGATGTGGCAAAACTGTTCAGTCACATAATACGGAGATTAGCTCTATAGGAAATAGTGTCTATCATGAATTCATCTGACTGGAGAGAATTTAGATAGAAAGCTTTTATGAGGTGTTTTTTTTTTAGGCTAGTAATGAAATCTAGGATGAATAACACTCCATCTAGAATGTGTGAAAGTATATGTGTATCCTGACATCTTAAAGGAATATTTTAAGCTATATACTTTCTGTCTAGAGTTATAGGTTAAAAAAAAAATCCAACACATTCAATCATTAATCACGAGTCGTTATTATTGTACAGTTTTTGTTACAGTAAAATAAGACTGCTTAGGATACAGTCTGAGCAGCTGTTCTAAGTGCTTTCAAATGTGTGGAAAAGATCCGGYTGGTTTCAGTGGGCAACTCTCAGGTGTTTGTTAGCCATTGGCTGTAGATTTATAGGGCTCTGCCTATTATTTCTAAGGAGCCCAAGAAAAGAAATTTAGAAAAGCGGATACTGCATTCAGTATAGTTCACTCAAGTTTTTCTGGGGTCTACAGATTCAGAGAAGCTGTAACTTTAGGCTTTACATCACTACATAGCAAAAAGGAGGGCAATACGCAGTAGCTTCCAGCATGTGTTACAGCCTTGGGATCTTTTGCAATGCATGTACCTGCTTGTGTATATAAGGTGGAGAAATACTTGCAAATATAAACTTGTAAACGACAATAATACCAGAATTACACTTTGACTGTGTTCTACCTTTCTTGTAGAGATTTTACAGTGATTCTTGTAGCATAATCTGCACCATTATAGTTCTACATGTTTCATTTCTTAAGAGACAGATTTTTCTCCCCTCTACTCACATTTAACAATATYGTAGTGCCTGTGAATGGTCTAGACTAAATTGGCTAACCATGTTGTGAGRTGCTAGTAAGTGTAAGGAATACAGAATTTAGCTCGATGTGGTGTGAATCAACACTTTTTGCAGCACTTAACACATTACAGACAGGTCTTGCGCTTATGTGTGTGTGTGTTGTTTTGGGTGGAACAGACCAAGCTTGAGAACGAGAATGTAACGCAAAATTTTTTCAATATGAAAGGCGTTAAAGAGATGTTATTGTTTTAAAGAGCATGGATTAATTCTTTGGGTGATATATGATCCATTTCCCTGTATGTTCCCTAGCTCAGTAAAAGTACTTGCAGAAATTTTTATAAAATGAGAAAGCATGGTTTAATAATAGAGAAAGTCATCTCTGAGCTGATGACAAGCACAAGGAATAGATGGCAGCTGGAAGAAGCTACAAGCTGGCAAAAGTAAGTAGGTAGAATGAAATTTGCAGTTCTTTCCCAACAGCTAGTACTCTAAGTACCACGTTGTATAGAAAGACACTTTTTGTACAGTGGTGGAATCACGCCATGGCAGAGCAAGACCAAGCTCTGAGTACGTGTTAGGTTTTTTTTCGAATCACTTTGTATGTGTATGTATGAACAACAGATTACTGGGAAAAAAAGGACAGAAGTGTGACAGTCTCCTCTATCTCTCTGTAACTGGAGCTGTATCTGTCTTTAGGTTTTTGATTTATATGGTGATGGTGGGATTACAGTAATTAATTTGATCAGAAAAAACACAACTGGCTTCATGTCTTGGCTTTGCATGCAGTCAGTATGCTACGAAAGAATAGCTGGATTTGTAAAGTATAACTGAAAAGAAGAAACAGAAGCAGGAAATCTTTTTATAGTATGATAAATTTCCATTAAAAAAAATTAATCCTGTAGCCCTGACTGTAATGCTTATAGACTTATTGCAAAGCTCAAGTTGTCCTCTTTAAAGACAGGTGGAAAAAAGGACCCTGATCACCTCAAAAGGCAGATCAACACAGGCTTATCTAGGTGCTCCAATAGGATCTTGTTAAGGTGGTTAAAAAAAACCCTCAGATACTTAAGTCGCATCAGAAATTTGCTATATCTGCCATATGATAGCTTATTCTGATGCCTAAACAGCCTATCCTTGCTTAAGCAGAGAGGTGGACAGATGACCTCTATAAGTTCCTTCCAACCTTTTTTTTTTTTTTTTTTAAACATGAAAATTTCCTATCATTCTAAGCATACCTTTGTGCGGAGAGGTTATTGCTGACTTTATCTAAAACAAACTTCAGGGTAGGCTTACATTTGGCAACATGGAACGCTAATCTGCTAAGGCTGTGGAGAATCTGAGCTGCTCTTTTTATATACTAGATCCCAGTTATTCTAGTGCACATACTATATATAATTTCAGCTAAAATTTCCTATTTGGCTCCTTAGCAGCATGTGTTTCTGAGAAGGAAATTTGCTATAGCATCGCTGGTAACTAAGGTGTGGGTTTTTTTGTCATTAAGCTCTAAGAATTATGATAGTAGGCCATTCGTCTGGCTAAAATYGGATTTCTTCAACTGTTACTGCTTCTTTCCTTAGAAGCGGTTGAACCAGTGTTTCAGAAGCCGTCGCTTTTTGAATCATCAAAATATCTGTAGATAAAAGACAGACTTTCTGTTTCAGGTTATTTGTTGATATCATTTTCATTATGGGATAGATTTGTCTTTGTGGCAGTGTGTACAGAACAAAGTTTGAAAAACTGTTTGTACTTCATTTCTTGCAGAGGTTCTTGGTGCGGAATCCAGACTGATACTCTACCTGCCCGTCTCCACTTCATCTGACATTAATGGAAGTATCTTTCTAACATGGCTCTGAACTGAGGAAGTATCATCTGGTCCTACACGCAACTGAGACAAAGAGGAATTAATCTCCAAGGCCATACCAAAGAATCTTTTACACGGTAGGCTGCTGATTTGCTTCAGGGCCTTTGCTATGACAGTTTATTACTACCAAATTTCTGAGGATCTGTTAACTTGGTAGCATTACAAAATTTCTGCTTGTTCTTTTTTTTTTTTTTTAACTTCTAGTTTTTATATGCAGAAAAACTGAATCAAAGTCACGTTGTCTCCTCCTATTTGCCAAGTCTGCAAGTACTAATTTATGTGGTAACTACAAGAGCTGAAGTAGTTGCTTGTGGGATAGTGACTTCAAAATTTCACCTGTTTCAWATGTCAAATTTGTTAACTGTTGAAGTAAAGATTTCTAACTACTTCATCTACAGTAGAAAAATCATGTAATTTTGGAATTTGGTATCCTTTGCATCAACCCTAATGTTGTATGACAAGTTTCCTGAGGCTTATAGATTCTAGCACTGATCTGCGTTTAAAACAAACAGTAAACCCCTAATCTGTCCTTGCCAAGACAATTCTTTTAGGATTACAGGAAGACTGCTTGTGTGAGTAAAATGAGTTCTATTTGCAATCTGCAGTTTCCACTGCCGCAATAGTTATTTTTTTAATTTATGAAAAAATAAGCAGAATTAGWTCCGTATAACTGCATATGATCTACTGTCTTTCTCTCTCCCATACAGCAGAAAATTTCTTGCAACATGAACTTTTTCACTGATGGAAATTTTGAAGTTCATACTAGAGGCATTCTTTAAAATATTGAATTGTTTTAATTGGGTATTAATTTACTAAGAATGTATTTCATTTATTTTAATTCTTCTGCAATTCTGTATAGTGTTTACGTGCATATTYTCCTAATATGGTTTTATTTAATTGACCTTTTGAAGTATTCCAGTATGGATTTTAGTAGTTGAGAATTCTTAAAAATCCTTTTTAGTTATGTCAAACAAATGAAAGATCAACGGCTTAAAAATTAACAGGCGAAGGATGAAGTAATTCTACATACTTGAAAATGGGTATGTTGAAAAAGTGCTGAAATTCAAAATATTAAAAGTATCAGTGTAACGCTCTCCACTACACCAAAAAATTATTGTCATTTATTGTTTAATCTTGAATGAAATATGCTGTCTATAAAAGGAAGCTTTTGGGAAATGTCAAATAGTAACAGATTGAGAGACAAATGTTAAAATCAGGGAAAGAAACTTCTGATAAAAGAACTGCTATGCAGGTTTCTGTTGCCCTAAAGCAGAATGAACTTCTGATAAGAGTGTCAGCTTTCAGTGGTACCACCCAAAGTGGAACAGATCCTGACAAACTTGCTAAAGATTAGAACTGTCCATAGACTGATTTATTCAAGATAGCAAGGACAATTCTGTTAAGACCTGCCAAATTTAAAAGCTGAGCAATCAATTTACGCCCTGCACAGAGTGACAAATAGAACTGTAATTAAGCACACAGCAGTTCTGTTCTTCRGTCTCCAAAAGGCAGGATTCTAGCTCAGCCGAAGGTTTTTAACTTCCAGTTGACGTCTACCAAGAACATGTCCTACTTTTCGATGAGACTTGAAAAATGACAGGTGTGCTCGTTTGTTCTCTTTTCTCTACACATGGCCAGTTTTTCTGTCTAGAAACCTTTAACCTTTTCAAGGCATAGATGGCTTTATTTTGTGTTTCTATGCTACTTAGCATAATGTGGTTACAGTTCCTCTGGGTGTTCATGTGTGCTACTGGAACACAAAGAAAAAATACAAATGTGCCTTCTATGCTTCTTAATGTAGGATTTTATTTTATTTTTTTTTTATTCCAACAGATATAATAAACAGTTCTGGATAAAATTACTAGCTTGATCACAACACTGCTTAACTCCCAGAAGCCAAAGAACATCTGACCAGCCTGAGCAACTGAAGGGTTGAGGCAGCTGCTCACAGAATCATGCTGCAGGTAACACCATGGCCCACTGAAGAAACAGAGAAGCTCTTATTTTTTGCAATTATTGAGCTAAAGAAACTGAACTATCAGTTATTTAAGCCCATATTATTTTTAACATTTCAAACCACCTGAGGATCTTTACCTCTTTCCTTTGATCTCAGATGGACCACAAACTCTCCTGTACAGATAGTTGTTGATGACTGTTGTGTGGAAAATTATCCCTCATTACCAGTTGTGGGTGCCAAGACCTTGTAACTCATTGCAAGCAATAAGTAAAATCCTTGTTGGGCTGATTCTATTAGCATAATTTATTGATGTTAAAGGAAACCCCCAACAATGATAAAACACCACAAAAAACYTCCCAGAAGTCTACAAGAAGAATTAAGATAAGAATGTCCACAGCRCTTCGTATCTCTAACAGTTAAATATTTAAATAAGCTGATATCAAGCTCAAGAAAAGCAAAAACATGGCATACCTATTTAAGATCTGGAATCTTTAATAATTTGTTTCTGAATTTTCTGTAAGATTACCGTATATCCAAACCTAAGTAGAAAACTAGTTTGTCTACCTGTGATTATATGATATTCATAGATTTCAGAAGAGAGCGAGAAGCAATTAAAAACATTATTTGTGCATTTCTAGGTTAAAATTAAAGCATTCCAGTGTGTTGGAAGGCTTGAATGCATATATTATTTTTTTTTAAGTCTTAATATCATAGCAAACAATATTGTTTGCACTGACAGTTTTGGCAAGACTTTTCACTCATGAAAGTACTTGAATAACAAGGAGTGTGTGATTTTACTCACTCTTCTGGGAGCACCCTGAGAGAGGAGGAGGWKTTTTTTTTTTTTTTYCCTTCATCTTAACAACAGCTCATTATTCTCTGCTTCTTACTATGGCATCTACCCATTCCAGCCTCTTGGCCTGGGAGGGAAATCCCTAAAATCCTGGGAACTTGAAATGGAGATAGGAGGAAATAAAAGTGTACACTTTACACCTCTTCTGTTTTTTTTATGTATATAAAGCAGGCCCTGATCAGCTCCATAAATAAAAATGCTTACATTGTTCATGTATTTTTACACTATTTACATTTGTATTCACATTAACATTAAAAGTTGTCACTGATAGCATTCAGTACTATCAAAAGCTTAATGATTCTTTAAAAACTTTGTACTAAGGGACTTTGTTTACAATGATTTTTTGCAGAACATTCAGTTACAAAATACCTGTGATGCTGGTTGTTGAATATTGCTGTATGTCGAATAATTTGATTAATCAGCTGCCAGTTGCCTATGTTCAACGCAATTATGATGTGCTCATCYTCTTATAACTGCATATTTACTTTTATCTCAGATAAAAATAACTTTATTTCAGTGTAACTTTAGAGAAAGTTTCAGATCTTTTTTTTTCCTCACAGTCTAAAACGCAGATTTCAGATGATACTGTGAAAGGACTCAGAAAGGTCCACTAACACTATAATTAAAAAGATAACTGGGATTTTATTCTACAAATAATTTTGCATGTGAGTAATTCATTTATCTGAGTTTCCAAGCTTCTGGATTCTGGTTGTTCAGTTTACAGATAAGCAGCACGATATAACTGTGGTATATTTCACATGAAGGCACTCAAAAACGTAGCGGTCTATTCTTTGAATCTATTTTTACTTATTGTTGAGRTCATTGATGTAATCTGTAAATAACTGAAAGGAAGTATTAGATTTGGGCTTTTTTGAAAAACTAAACAGAAGAAATGAAACAAACACCACTATCTCTCCCAAGGATTTTATGCTGGCATTGGGTAATCCATGGAAATATTGCATACGAATGATACCTCTTATCACTCCCTGCCTAGTAACATAGTGATTTTGCTGATGAGCAAATCCAGAATTAATCCAGCTGTCTTCAAGTAATTTGCATGTTGGATTAATAAATTGTAATTCCTTTGTTACTCAAATTTAGTTTCTTTTCAGAAAATACTTTCTGTCTCAAAGTGAAGTTTTTCTCCGTGACACATTCAAGTGGCCAGTTTAAATATTAGTATTACAAGATAGGGTGACTTTACAAATAAATTTAAAAATAGGTTATAAGCATGTGGTGAAGCTGAGTTACAGAAGCATTTTCTTCAGAAACTTTATCTTTTTACATTTTATTTCAATTTGCTATTCTGTTCTTCTTCCTAGTAACTTGCCTGTACTTTTCAGGATTCTGCCTGCAGACTGCAAGAATCAGTAACATGTTGCACCGTTAACTTAGATCCTGGAAACACATCATTCAGTAAGGAAGACGTTTGGAGAAACTCATTGAAGTGAGTGTTTTGTTTGTTTTTAGCTTGTTTTGTCTAATAACAGACCAATTTGAAGCAAGCTGTTAAACGAACTTTGATAAATCATGTATACTGTTTGCTTACTTGCATTATTTCTTTTTTCTGTTCTCATACACCTCTTTCTTTCTTCCTGTTTAAATTTCTAAAATAATTAAGTGGGGTGTATACATTTGTCAATATATATATGCAGGAATATATTTTTAGTGTAGAATTTAGTAATATGTTTTCCTAATTTCAGTTTAAAAAATGAATCAGAAGCAGAGATGTTTGCTCCTTCTCAGTTTGCTTTAGTACCTGTTTTCACTTTTTTTTTTATTTTGCAGTTTTGTTCAGAAGACCATTCAAATATAAAATTAATTTTTCTAATTAACGTTTTAGATCCTTTGGTGCTAATGTTTTCATTGCCAAACAGTTGAATACCACAAACACTGCAGGGATGCACTCCCACATTATCAAATAAATGCTCAAGGTAGAGCTTATAATGTTGAAAAATAGAAAAATAAATTGACCTTGATGAAGTGTGTCTTCTTTTGTCTGTTCCCAGGAAAGTTTATTTCAGGTATTTCTACTGCTGAAATGATTAGAGTTAACAGCTTTTTCCCTCCATTTTATTTTACAGGGTCTCTTCATCTTCCTGATATATGGGGTGTACAACACAGAGGTAAGTCTGCTTGGAGTATCTCAAGGCTGACAGAGTGAATGAGAGAAATGACAGGTTTCTTATCTTGATAACTGAGGGACAAAGTTGGCTTTCCATATGAGTGTCCTACTGCCCTTCATGCTTGGACTAGCTTATATGCATCCCAGCTTACCATTAAACACAGACACCCTGAATAAAGGGACAGACTCATTTCTCATAGGCATTGACTAATATTTTACTGCTGCTTTAAGTTTTTTGAATTCCTGGTCTTTCTTTTAACACTTAGCTAAACCTGACAGCCCTAAACTTTCATTATTTAATTTACATTTTAAAATTAACTGTTAGTTTACATGCTATTTAAAGGAAACTATTTAAATTATAAAAGGAACAAGTTTTATTTACTTGACTTCAAAATTTTGTTGGGTATAGAAATTGCATCAAATTGCATTTTTTACATCARTTAGATATTTTTAAGATTTTAAAATCTGACCCAAAGCTTTGTAGCAGTTAGGCCTATGGAAAGTACTTTATCTTTACAGGTTTGAACTGTCATAACGGTAAATATTTTTGACAGATAAAGCATGAAAATCATAAGGAATTTATCCACCTTGTTCCATTACTTCCATTACGTTAATGATAAAAATTAGTGTTAATATGTTCAATTCTAAGTTTTTAAGCTAAGGTACCTCTGCAGTTTACATTTTAATACAATTTGGAATAATAAGTAAAATCCTRTAGAAATACAAAAGGCTTTCAAAGTCTATAGTCAGAAATTAAGCAAAATTCTATTCAGATTTTACTAGCATTCAAGYGGGCATACCCTATTAGAAAAATAGCGAAAAAGGTCTCCTGATTGCTTTCACCAAAAAAAGYTRTWTCAAAATAACGAAACTTTTATCTCRTTTCTGTTATAAGGACGAATTATTACCATACATGCAACTAAAACARTGAGTATYATTAGTCGYGTGGGTTTTGTGGTAACAGTGGGCCAAAGACTCYTGTACTCGGGGTCCACTGCTCAAAGCGGAGGATGATGAGCTGACGGTTGGGTGTACCAGCGAGCGGGCGGCTGGATGTGCAGCTGACGTGCCAGCGCTGTATTCTCAGCTGGTAGGAGGTTGACTCACGTGGACATACTTCCCAGTCTGCAGGCGGTGAGGATTTCCAGTGAAATGCGCACCAGCGGTGTGGAAGTGGCCTCTGTAAAATATGCCCGATTGAAAGATCAGATTAGAATATTCTTTCYTATTGGTAGCATCTCACTTCTGGAGTAGCTTCATTAACTCAGTGGTGGTATGTGCAACTAATGTCACCGTTTTGAGCTAAAAGTAGCAACAGACGTTGTTAAAGATGTTAAATTTCAGCATCTCTGAAACGGCACGTTTTAGTAAGAGTAAATACTTATGCTAAGCACCCCGCCGCTGCCCATTTTAGGTGTTTTGCATACGCTCTGGCTGGGCGATGGCGTTAGCACGGGGGAGGCTGCACCCGAGACTGTAATTACAGGTCGAGTCCCCGCCGCAGCGGGCGAGGCTGGCGTGCGCCCGGTCCCGTTAGCCGGCAGGCGCTGGACSCGCCGCGGCCGCGCATTGCCCGTCGGTTCGCGCCACTCGTGGAAACCGCCACGCTCCCTGATGGCAGGAAGGATGTCGCTTGCCCTATTCTTAGTAACGCGGCGGCAAGTCTAAAGCGCCTGCTGGCCACGGCCTCTCCTCCCGCCGCAGACGGCGCTCGGCGCTGCCCGGRGCTCCCGCCCTGGCCGGGCGGCGGGGCCGGCAGCCCGCGGGAGCGGGGCCGAGCCTCCGGGCGGTGCTGGCCGGCGCCCCTGGGCGGACGCGGCCGAAGGCGCTCCGGGGAGCGGGCCGGGGGCCAGGGGCCG
>JASVER010000010.1:17034098-17124299 GCA_030449065.1 Oceanodroma leucorhoa
GAGCGCGGCGGGCGGGCGGGCGGGCGGGGGCCGGTCGCGCCTGCGCGCTGCCCGTCTGCTGGCTGCCCGGCCGGCCGGGCCGTACCCAGCGTGCCGCGCGGCGCGCATGTGCAGTGCGGGGCGCAGGGGCTGCTAATTCCATTGTGGAGCGGACGCGGCGTTATTTTTAACTGGAGGCGGCGGCGGCGGCGGGAGCCGTAAGTGCAGCCCGGGCCGGGGGCCGCCCGTCGGCGCGGGTGGGGGTGGCGGCGATGCGCCCGGGCGGCGGCTGCCGGGCCGCCGCGGGAACCAGCCGCTGAGCGGGCGCCCGCCAGCGAGGCAGCGAGCGGTGTCCGGCGGGCGGKCGGTCGGCGGGTCCCGCAGCCCCTCTGGGCCGCGCCTCCTCTCCGGCCCGCCTTCCCGGGGGATGAAACTCGGCAGCGGCTTCCTCGGCGGCGGCGGCAGCAAGAGGGCGGCGGCCATGGAGCCCACCTTCCCCCCCGGCATGGTTATGTTCAACCACCGCCTGCCCCCGGTCACCAGCTTCACCCGGGCGGCCGCGCCCCCCCCGGCGGCCCAGCACCCCCCGCAGTGCGTGTTACCTCCGGCCTCCGCCGCCGCTTCCTCCACGGCGGCGGCCGAGCCCCCGGCGCCTCCTCCCCCTCAGGACATGACTTTCAAGAAGGAGCCGGCGGGGGCTTTCCCCTCGGCTCCCTCCTCCTCGCAGAGGAGCCCCTGGGGCTTTCTGCAGTCCCTCGTGAGCATCAAGCAAGAGAAGCCCAGCGAGCAGGAGGAGGAGGAGCAGCAGCAGCCRCAGCACCATCACCACTACGGGGGGCTCTTCGGGGGAGCGGGGGAGGAGAAGCCCCCCGGCCTGGGGAGCAGCAGCGGGGAAGGAACCGGCCAGAGCGTGATTCAGGACCTCAGCCTTCTTCACCACCTGCACCAGCATCCCCACCGAGACCTGTTACTGAGTGGCAGAGGCGAGGGCGCCCCTGGGAGCTCGGGTGAGCCAAAGCACGATGCCCAGGTCAAGAAGGCAAAGAGGCCAAAGCCAGAAACTCAGGGAATCAAAGCCAAGCGGAAGCCAAGCGCTTCCTCCAAACCCCCCCTGGTGGGAGATGCGGAAGGTGCCATCGCGTCCCCCAGTCAGAAACCTCACGTCTGCGAACACTGCAGCGCTGCCTTCAGGAGCTCCTATCACTTGCGCAGACATGTGCTCATTCACACGGGGGAGAGGCCTTTCCAGTGCAGCCAGTGCAGCATGGGTTTCATCCAGAAGTACTTACTGCAGAGGCACGAGATGATCCACAGTAGGGAGAAGCCTTTTGGGTGCGACCAGTGTAGTATGAAGTTCATCCAGAAGTACCACATGGAAAGACACAAGAGGACGCATAGTGGAGAAAAGCCATACAAATGTGACACTTGTCAGCAGTATTTTTCAAGGACTGATAGACTGTTGAAGCACAGAAGAACATGTGGTGAAGCCATAGGTAAAGCAGGTGCTGGAATGGAGCCCGGATCATCAAATAACATGGGTAGCTTGGCTGCGTTGTCTCAGGGAAATACAAGTTCCTCAAGGAGAAAAAGTAAAACAAAAAGTATATCCACTGAAAACAAAGGAAATAAGTGTAGCAGCAAAGTGACTGAATCTCAAGTTACAAGTAATGTGGCCATGCCAAATTATGCCGTTGATATTCCTATTGTGTCTTCCAGTGGTGGTCTAGTTGGYACGGGCGTAGAAGAACTTCAGAAAAAGGTGCCAAAATTGGTCTTGAAAAAAGGAAGCAGAAAACAGGCAGACAAAAATTACCTTAATTTTGTATCACCACTGCCAGATATTTTGGGGCAAAAACCACTGTCCGGGAAACAGAGTGGCTCTCTAGGCCTAGTAGCCAGTACCGGTGTGGAAACTATTGGCCTTCTCCAAAGTACAGGTGGTAAACCAGGTCAAATAAGTAGCAATTACGATGATGCCATGCAGTTTTCAAAGAAAAGAAGATATTTACAAACTGCAAGCAGTAACAGTGCCTTTTCAATTAATGTCGGACATATGACTTCCCAGCAGTCCGTCATCCAGTCTGCAGGTGTTAGTGTTATGGATAACGAAGCTCCATTATCTCTTATTGATTCAGCATCTTTAAATAGTGAAATAAAGTCTTGCCACGACAAGTCTGGTATTCCTGATGAAGTCTTACAGAGCCTTTTGGACCAGTACTCTCACAAATCAGAAGGCCAGAAAGAAGATCCTTTCAGTATAACTGAACAGCGTGTGGACTTGCACACCTCAGGAGAACATTCAGAGATGGTTCAGGAAGAAAACTTGAGCCCTAACTCTCAAACAGTTTCAAATGATAAGGCAAGCATGTTGCAAGAATACTCCAAATACCTCCAACAAGCCTTTGAAAGAACAACCAATAGCACTGGTTTTGCTTTTGGACCCAGTTTCCAATTTGTTAGCTTATCTTCAACTCTCCATAACCACACTCTGTTTCAAGACAAACAGATATACACTACATCTCCACTTGAGTGTGGCTTCAGCCAATCCGTTACCTCAGTATTGCCAACTGCGTTGCCAAAACCTCCGTTTGGGATGCTGCTTGGATCTCAACCAGGCTTTTATTTGTCTGCTTTGGAGGCTACGCATCAACAGTTGACTCCTTCTCAAGAGCTGGATGATCTCATTGATCCGCAGAAAAACTTAGAGACTTCATCTAACTACCAGTCGACATCTCAGAAACTGACTGGCCAGAAGGAACAGAAAAACTTAGAATCCTCAACGAGCTTTCAGATCCCGTCTCAGGAGTTAACTAGCCAGATAGATCCTCAGAAGGATATAGAGCCTAGAGCAACCTACCAGATCGAGAACTTTGCACAAGCGTTTGGTTCTCAGTTTAAGTCGGGCAGCAGGGTGCCAATGACTTTTATCACTAACTCTAATGGAGAAGTGGACCATAGAGTAAGGACTTCAGTGTCAGATTTCTCAGGGTATACAAATATGATGTCTGATGTAAGTGAGCCATGTAGTACACGAGTAAAAACCCCAACCAGCCAGAGTTACAGGTAAGGTCTTGATTGTGACCAGGCTGTGGGGTTTTCTTAACGTAATTTTGTTTTACTTTGACAACACTGCCATTGGAATGTTTCTACACGGTCCTATTAAGAATAATGTAACATGCCCTTTCAATGCAACTTTTCATATTTAGTTCATTTTATTAGTGTGATTTTTTTTTTTTTAGATCTGTTTATTATGGTTTTTAATCAAAAATCAATAGATTAAAATAGTGKTTTTGTTCAAGTGACAACGTTTAGCAATCAAATTTACATTATATAGGTTGTCAGGGAATAGCCCAAAAGTTTAAAATGCAAAAAAATAACTTTGTTCCTAGGACTAAGGTTTATTCTAATTACTTTACTCTCAGGAAAGTGTAATGAAGCATGGGAATTCTATGCACCACTAGTGTACTGGAACTTCCAATTTACAGATAGTGACAAATACGTCTCAGCTTTTTGAGGAAGGGATCTATGACATTTCAAATTGCTGTCTTTTATGTCTGGGCTGATCTGAAAGAATTTTGCTACCTAAATCTCGTTGTTTTTAAAGTACTCCTGTTCTTCCAGGTAATGCTCATTCCAGGCAGGTGGAGCAAATATTCTTGGGTCTGTAGGAAGAGCCCAGAATGGTAGCTTTAATAGAAACAATAATGTCCCCAGAACTCCTGTGTAAGACTGTAATTCCGTAAAGAGATTCTGTTGACACAAACTGTGAGAACAAAACATGTGCGTCTGGTTCATGTCATTAGAACCCCAACTTGAAACTACAGTCAATCCAGATATGCTTTTGGGATACATTATTTATTATACATGGTTCAAAAAAGTCGGTCTCTTGCTCTTCCCCTTTTCCATTTTCTTTCAGTGTATAAGGTGCCCTCTCTTTTGTTGTGCTCCCAATTCCTCCGGACTTGATCTTGGGTTTTTTTTCTCACTTTAATTTACACCTTTTCTTCCCTACTCACTCTCTCACCCCAGCTTAATAGATAGCACTTAAAAAGATTTACATTCCAGAAAGTGCATGTCTTACTATGTACTTTCTGATGTCTTATGACATCAGATTGTGAACAATAAACTCCCACATGTTTTAGAATTATGTCAAGGTTTCCATGTACGATAAGAAATAATATACTCCCAACTGTACATACTAAGGCCCCTATCCTGCATCAGGATCAGCTAACATGGACCCCTGTGCCCAGCAGTGTACCAGTGGTGTCACTGGAGCTCTTTACGGATATAGGGGTTTGCAGCAGTTCATCATTGCAGGCTTTTAGGGCCTAAGGCTGCAATTCCATCAAAGGTTTCTGGTGATGACATCAACTACGAAAGTAGAACTTGAGTGGCTTGTTAATATCAACAGAACTTTTCTTTGGAATTATTGCCTTACTTTATGTATATTTTGTGGTACATTATTTATTATATGTGAATCCTGATTAATGCCTGTGGAGCCACGGAAACCTGCTAGAAATACTGGTGGCCATTCAAAGCTGCTGAAAGGCAGTGGCACTGCTCTAAACCACTTTTTGCAAATGTATTTTTGATTAGTTTTTTAATGTAATTTTGGTGATGTTTATGCTGATGGTTTTTTTATGTACTCTTGGTGATGTTTCAGTCTTACGTACTTTTCTGGTGTCAGGAAAGTACCAGTGGTTGTTTGCAGTCTTATTGTGTAATCAGCCTATTACAGGCTTCCATGTATAATAAAGTTATTAACATTGTGCAAGTGTAAAACACTTCTGTTATGAAAGTGGTGTATTATTAAATGAATTGTTACAAAAATCCTGGGTAATTTCTCCCGTTGTCCCTCACCACTAAAAATTGAAACCTGAGCCCACTTGTAATCTCTTTTGCTAGGTGAATTATCTTTTTTTTTTTTTTTTAACTAATCTAGATTTTGTTCTCATAGAATCCATGTAACTCCATTAACTTTTTCTTTATACTTGATTATGTATTTCACCCTATTTCAGTTTAAATAAGCAAACAACAGCTGTTCTCTAAACACGGAACCCGGCCTGTTACCAGGGATGGAATAGTCCGTAACCACTGTGTTGGCTTTTTCAGTACCTTTTCTTTTGTTTTACAGAGGTTATAATTTACATCCTTTATATTGTGTGTAGTAGAAGTTGCATATGTATTGTTCTGGCTGTTTGCTTTAACTTAATACTAATAAAACCCATTATTCACAAAATCATAAAAGATATCACTTCTATTATCCAGTCACACTTTTGAGAACCTATTAAGGAAACATTATGAGATTAAATTTTGAGGAGGAATAATACAACTTACTGGCATGTTTTGAGCTTGTTTTCTTCCTTCAGTTTCTTTTTGGGTCAGATAGTCTAAATGCACTGTTTTAGAAATCAGGGCTCTGTTTCATACCTTTAGCTTCCAAGGCAAAAACTAACAAATTTCCTTAAGGTAAACTGTTTATACAACCTCATCTTTTTAAATCTGTGTCTTTTTATATATGATTTTGGTTAAAAATATATAAATTGCATATTGTTAACTTCAAAGACATTTTGTAATTGCTGGAAATCCAGACTGACACGTATATAATACAATTTTGTTCAAAGTAAAGATTTTAGAAAGTCCTCTATCTGTTGTTTCCGCTCCGGCCCCCCCCCCCCGCTCTAACTTCTGCATTATAAGGAAAGCCTAGTGAAAATAGTATTATAGCAAAATACTTAAAAGCATTTTAGGTAAGCTGAAGATAGTTTGTGGATTTCCTTAATCTGTATTTTTCTTCAGCTTTGCTTGTGAATATGAGAGTTGCAGTGCTAAAATCTCAAAATGGTTGAAAAGTAGAGTATTGAAGAACAGAAGACAGCGATTTGAATCAAGGCAATGACGTGGACAAGAGAAAAATCGTTGGCATGCTGGAAAGCAAATGAGGACGAAAACCTTCCAAAGTAAATATGAGATATGCTAAATGTTTAATATTCAGAACATTGCTAGGAATCATTTCAGAAAATCTGAGGGGGAAATTATTGGAATTTTGTACATTTGTATGTGGCAGTGAGAGAAGGAAAAAGGAAAGCAAAATGGCCCTTGGAATTTTTTTTTTCCATTCCTGGTTTAATTTGTTGTTTTTAAAGGAATTAAAGGAGTGGAATGATAACCTGTTTCCTACCACTAATAAGAGTGTAAAGAAGAATTGATATACATGATGATAGAAAATTGTACATGAACTGTTACGCTTCTTATTATAGTAGTTCACATAACATGTTTTTGCTTTGGAACAAACGCATTATGGTACCCTGAATTGTGAATGTGTCTATATGCCCCAAGCCACTAAAAGTGCACGTCTGACCTGCCTGCAGATGATCTGGAAGAGCTAGCTAAAATTTGTAGTAGTTCCTGAATTATTTAAATTGGACGCAGACTTGTGAACTTTTGGAGTAAGAAATCGGTGAAATGAAAGAGGCGTGAAAATAATGGTGGTGCAAAGGGAGATCACCATTTCAGGTCTATGGACTACTGATGAAGAAAAGCTGTCTGATGCCTCATAGAGACTTTGAGAAGATACTGGAATAATTCAATGTATTCCATTAGTGGGTTTTTGTTTTTTCACTTGTTTGGTGCCCCCTCCCCCCCCTCGCCCCCCAATATTATATGCATGAAAACAATGTATTTGTCTGAATGATGCTTCTGCTTTTTTCCCCACCAACTAGAAATCAGTGGTGTTCATGTGAACTTGCAGTTGTGACTGTGGAAATGTTTGTTATGCCTGAGAAGATGTGTGTGAGAATGTATAAGTTATTACCTCCCTGTTTTTTCTTGTGTGTGTTGAAGGGAGTCAGGTCTTTTTAAAATGGAAGATTGTTTTCAGCCCCTGCTGACTACCAGCCTTAACCATGTGGGCTGGAATTTTGTAGGCTTGGTCTGTCTCACACTTCACATGCTATCTTTCTCTGGGAAACTTCTGCAAAAATTGCTCACGTATTTCTTAAAATAAGATTAAGGAAGAAAACTTTCTTGTTCCACTGGCCTTTTTGTCCCATGCTTCCTTTAAAAACAAATTAGAATCCCTAGCAACTAGCAACTTCCTGTATTGGGGCTAGGTTGATGGGTGTCCCTTGTTGAATCACTGTTCTTGAAAACCTGATAATAATCAATTAAGAGTCTTTGAAGATGCTTTTACGTTCAGAAAGTTGAAAGTTTGGTGGCTATATCTCCGAAGATGACCCCTCCAGGATAACTGATCGGGCTATTACAATTGTTTGGTATGTTAGTCCAAGTGGCAATTTCTTCTAATGTGTCCTATATGGGGGCATATGTTGCATGTTCTCAGACTGGAATTTGTTTTCTGGCTTGCTATATAAACTGTAGAGTCTTCACATTTAATATTCTGAGATTATTTTTATGCAGTGTTTTTGTGTGGTTTTTTTTTTTTTTTTTTTTTTTTTTTTTTAAGAAACACTTAAGAAAATAAGGTATAGTATTGTGCACAGCAATTGGAACACAGGATATACCCTGTTTAGCAAATGAACAGCTATGATACACTTTGTTACCCATGTTGTTCAAAACATGTTTCTCGTGTCCCCTTTTTCATTTGCAGTTAAAATCCAGATTTATTTCAGCATTGTTCGTTTTCTCACAGACGGGAATATCTGGCTACATTACAAAAGAAAATAAATTTATTTTTTCATATCCTTATACTGATATTCTAATCTTATGGGTTTTATAGGTACTATTGCTAAAAACTTACTTTTGGATGCCCAGTTTCATTTTGATACCCATGACCTGGAGGGATAGGTACTRGAATTTTATCTCTTTGACACTGACTGAAGTTGAGTTCCTTTGTATAAGACCCCTGTTGTTTCAAACTCTGTGTGTGAAGAGAAATTGAGGGATAGTTACCAGCTTAGTAAATGTGGAATAGCTGATTGTCTAGAATCAAGTAGAAGCTGTGGGGCAGAGTCATGGGGTAATTTAATTCTCTAAGGTGACATTCAGGAGCCTCAATCGCTAGGTTGTCTTTTCCGTTTTCTTCTGTTCCCTGTAAATCTGGCATYTGCAACAAGCGAAACCAGGTTCTGCATATAGCAGCCTCATTAAGCACAGTCCTGCTTCGTTCTCTTGAGTGTTGTCATCCTATTCATTGTGGGTACAAACAGCAAGGCAGTGTTGCTTGGAAAAAACACTGTCATCGTGTAATGTCTGTCAGAATGAACATGCAAGATAGGGTGAATTGAGGATTAAAAGGAAGATTTAGTTCTGGCATTTTTTTAACTTACAATGCTTGATTCATACAAAAATTTACATTACTATAAAGATTATATAGCATACTACTATATTTTCATATTGATACTTTTAATATTTAATAATTTCCAGTGGATTTGGTAATTTTAAACCTAAGACTGTCCTAAGTRATGGTATGATGTTACATTAGAAAGCTGCCTGTGTACTTGGGGACTTGGTCTGGAATTTGATAAAATATTATCTAGCCAGACTCAAAATGAAGAAAGAATTAAGAACTAATTTAAGAATGTATTTCTTTGATTATTTTAATATACTCTATCTTACCTTAAAATGTATTTTAAATAGTCTCTTATTTAGTGCTACAAATACCAAAACATTCTGTGAACTAATGAAGCATATAATGGTTATTATGCAGAATCTGCAGCAAGCATCAGATATTCTGTAGTAGCACATGTGCCACCTTCGATGTTAAAACCTGCTTTATCTAAAGCTAGGTTATTACTGTTCACAATATTCCTGTGTTCTTGTTGAGAAGGAACCTTTGTGCTGTTGGCAAAAGAGATTTCATTTTGATTTTTCTCAAAGGCCAAAAGACTGGTTGTTTCTAATCCCACCATTTCTCCTTATAGCGTGTACTTCTCTGGCTGCTTGTATTCTGTTCCCAGTGCTTAGGAGGTTAGAGTCTTGACTGGGACATGATGTGTGTGGCTGCTGGCATATGGCCAGAAATTATATTGATGATGGTAAGGGTGGTTCAGTCTGCTCAAAGATTCTGGATATATTTTTCTGGAGGGGAAAAAATCTCATAGGTGGGAGGCTTTTTGGATGCTGTTACATTCTGAAATGTGTGGGAATAAAACCAGGCTGAGACCTRTTTTGAAGAGTAGAATTTACGAAGAAATCCATATGCAACTCTMTGAGTGACGAGGTTTGGAATCATTTTAATTTGCTCTAGATGTGTAATAAAACATCTTGCATGTTTTGCTGAGATGCTTTAAATTATGGTGGGTAAAATATGCCTATGGATCTTCTTATCTATTAAAGAAAATGGATCTTTACACATTATTCTCTTAGAAAGTGCTTGGTAATACTGGAAAACGAGACTAATAAGGATTAGCTTATGCAGCTGAAGAGGGCATATTGTGTTAGCTGGCTGCTTGGCATTTGGTCAGGTTGGTGATAACACATTTACTCGTAGAAGCTCAGGGCCCATCATGTCTTAGGGGGCAGTAGGCAATCATGCCATCTCAGTAGGGAGAATGTGGCCCTCCTTTTGCAGCTGGGCTGTGGTCAATGATTTGGAAGTGTGAGACACAGCGCAGCAAGCTCCATTTCTTAGAACACCTAGGTTTCTTTGAAGACCTGCCATTTCCAAGTATTGATGTGCTTTGTGRAAATGAAATGCAGATATCTGTGCCAAAATTCTGCTATCGCAGGTCTGGCCAGCCTTAGTCCAAAGTGTTATTCAACAGTGATCAATGGAGATGTGTCACTAAAAATATTCAACCTGTTGAGCTTAAGGAATTTGTCAACCTTAGAAAGCTAGGTCAAATCATATCATGAAGCAGTTCACGTCCTTGTTCCATCAAGCTCTGTAACTAAACTTGTAGACTGGTGATCTTAGTGTAGAGTTAAGTCTGTATGAAATGTGTAAATGATTTAAAAGTTTATTTCCTGAGCGTTCTTAATTAAAACTTCTTTCCAAATTTACGTCTATAATAGTTATTTAATAGCAGTCTGGGGAGATGAGGGTTAAACCAATTACTCATCTTGAGGTGTTGGAACTTGGATTTTTTTTGAGAGACTGCAATTATTTTTGTGTGGGTACACTAAATTTGATTATTTTGGAGTTTAGAGAGGCACGTTAGAGTAAAAGTAGTTTCATATTTTGCTTTACATGGTTCTGGAAATCATACTTTACACATGTCATTGTAAGAGTGGGTGGCAATAAGACTGCTGGTAGTTAAAATCATCAGTTTTTACTATTTTTAGCACTGTATTCTGATGCTTGCATGTTTTGTTCTTCTTACAATGAAGCTAAATTAAAACCTCTGAGAAAGAGGTCCCTCTAATATAGCATAATGAAGTCTTTAAATGGRTACAGTTGTAGGTCATCATGAATAGGAATGCAGTGACCTTTGTCTTGACAATGAAGCTGACACAAGCTTCTCAAAGAGCTGTTCTTTTTTTTATTATTATTATTTCTCTGCCAGAAAGGACACAAATAAAACAGAGGATCCCCCTTCTCCCATCAGTGAACAAAATCAAAAGATTAGAAAACGTATTGTAAATTGTCAGTTTGAAAAATCTAGAAATAACATGGAGTTCTTTCTCAATATAGATACTGTTACAGGAATGATATGTGGCAAGGAGTTGGGAAAAGTAGGGAAATAGAGGGGCCATATGACTGGTAAAGGACCTTCTGGTTTCTTAAGATACTCTGTAATAGTCTGGTTTGATTTTTGGATACAAAKCAGTGGGGCATTCAAAATTTCCAGTAGCTTCTTAGAATTCTGAATCTAGAAGAATCACAAATCTTCATGTCATTCCCTTTCCACTTGCTTTGTATCTGCAGGCTTTTAATGCACTGTGCTGAAATACAGGAAGGCTCAACTTTCTCGGTGGCCTGTATAAAAAAAGCAAASCATTTTGCAGAAAGCACATCAGTGTTGTGGCTGTTTCCTAATGGGGAGACCCTGTTGCTCCATCCAACTTTAGCAGAGGTTTCTGAATTGCAGTGCTCAGCAATTTTCTTTAACCATAGAGAATCATCTGTCATTCTTAAATAATGACACTACCTGCTAGTTTAGGACTTTCTCAAGGTTTCAGCAATGTCAATCTGAATTGTGCTGTCTCTTGTAGAGGAGAGGCCTGCGTAGCAGAGCAAACTCTAAAGTGTGCAGTAAAGGTAATGAATGTGTTCTTTTTTGTAAGAAGCTGTATCTATAGAACTGGTTCTCTATGACCAGATAATGATTTTTTTTTAAGTCCTGTAAAGGAGTAAAAATAGGAAATAGGTTGTTGGACTTTTTTTTTTTTTATTTTATTTTATTTTTTTTAGCGAAGGACCTGACTGCATTGTTCTTTTGAAGAGCAGGTTGTTTCCTCGCTGACGGATGCTACTCTCATAAGGCTACAGCCTGGGTGAGCACCTGAATCAGGGACTTTGACTGGGAGTGTGCCTCTTTGAGAACATGCTTCATCAAAAGGACGGCTGGTTAAAAAAAAAAAAAAAAAAAAAAGTTTAGAGTATGCACATGTTATTTCAGAGCTATGTAAACTAAAAGAGTGAAACAGCAGTTACCATATAATATTATAAGTCCTTAAAACATATTCCAGGAAAACAATATGCTAATACCATATAAACAGATCTTGTGTATAGTAAGAAGTGACTTTAATATGCAAAGATCAAAAGATAGGTGGAACAGCACATAAACAGTTRGTTAGAAAGATTGAATTAACTTGTTCTCCTCTACAAACGAGAAGACTTACCCATAAAGCTTACTTTATAAGCTAGGACCTGACGAACTTGATACCAGAGCCTTTCATTTTTGCAATTTCATGTCAAATTCTCTGGGGGATGGAAAATGGAAACAATGATTTTATTTTTTCCAGGGAAAAAAGTGTGCCAAGGAGTGAGGTAAATTCTTAGCGAAGATCAAGTGCTGTGCAGTTTCTGCGCATGCTAGCAAAGTTATGGTAAACCAATGATTTCTMCTTTTTTACCTTAACGTGCTAATATGAAACAAAAACTGCAAGCTGCCATGCCTAGCGTTTAGCAGGCTGAAGAAGTGGGCTGACGGGAATCTCATGAAGTTCAGCAAAGTGAAATGTGCAGTCCTGCATCTGGGGAGGAGTAACCCTATGCACCAGTACGTGCTGGGGGCCAACTGGCTGGAAAGCAGCTTTGCTGAGAAGGACTTTGGGGTCCTGGTGGACAACAAGCTGGCCAAGAGCCAGCAGTGTGCCCTTGTGACACAAAAGGCTAACAGTATCCTGGGATGCATCAGGAGGAGCRTTGCCAGCGGTTGAGGAAGGTGTCCTTCTAATCTGCTCAGCTCTGGTGAGGCCACATCCTGGGCTCCACAGTACACGAGACAGACAGACTTACTGGAATGAGTCCAGCGCAGTGCCACAAAGATGATTAAGGGCCCAGCTGGAGTCTCTTTCACGTTAGGAGAGGCTTAGGGAGCTGGGAGTGTTCAGCCTGGAGAAGCCAAGGCTCAGGGGGATCTCCTCAATGTGTACAAATGCCTAATGGGAAAGAATGAAGCCAGACTCTTTGCAGTAGTGCCCACTGACAGGACAAGAGACAATGGGCACACATTAAATCACATGAAATTCCATCTGAGCACATGAAAACACTTTTTTACTGAGAGGGTTGTCAAACACAGGAATAAGTTGCCAGAGAAGTTGTGGAGTCTGCATCTGTGGAGATATTTAAAGCCCAACTGGACATGGTCCTGGACAGCCTGCTCTAGCTGACCTGGCTTGAGCAGGGGATTTGGACAAGATGACCTCAAGAGGTCCTTTCCAACATCAACAATTCTGTGGTTCTTTATAGTTTTGTTTGATCGTTGGTSTGTGCCAAACAACAATGACAGGTTTTATGCTGAGGAGACAGTATTTGTCTCTAGGAAGTCCTACAAGGGGGTGTCTGAAAGTGCATTGTTTAGTGGAACAAATGGGCTAGAGAATTCAGGACGTTGTTGGGAATCCTATCACTATGCAGTGTTAAGCAATTAAATGTTTCAGATGTCTAGCTTGGACGCTTGAATCTGCTTTAAATTGCAGGCRTTTTCCATGACAAGTCTTCCTTAGCCTTTTAGTAAAGATTAAGAAGAAAAGACAGTGAAAGCATTTTGAAATAAAATCCTGTTTGCTTCTTTATATTTTACTAACTTTCCTTTCTTGGTTAACTGTAGAAGGTTACCATAAGAAAACATCTAGCTGACACTCATTTATACGATTTGGGAGATGGTAATTGCTTTTTTCCTCTTCTCYCCTAAAGTTAGCTTAAATGGCCTGGCTTGAAGCTGCTCTTGTTCAGGGCTCAGGCAGGAGAAAAGAAAAAAGCAAAGCAGGGAGAATGCAGCTTCTGCTTTTGGTTCAGACTTTAACTTGAAATCTTTCTGCTGGAGAAAGGCAGGCACAGAGCATTATCTTATCAGTCTGTTGATAAGTTGTAACAGCATTAGGCTGTTTCAGGCATTGCTGTTAGCTGTTCTGGTCACGGGCTCGGTTGTTGCAAAAGATTGTCTTGACTGGTTGAGCCAGATTTTTTTTTTTTTTTTTTTTAAACACAAAGCAAAAAATGATTAAAAAGGATGGGGATTAAAATGTATATAGTGAACGGATGACAGCAGGAACATAAGTTTTGTATTCCAGATGTTTTTCAAGGCTTAATCAAAGCTGGATATTACAGCGATGTAATTTGGGTCGTCTTCAGTGGGTCTGGTCTGGCTGTTTCTCAGGATTAGGGCAGTAATGCTAAATGATGTTGCAGTGAATCTTGGGCTTCCAGGTGGTGATAGAGTTATCAATGATAATGGGAAGTTTCATAATTTTCGGACACCTATTGCAGGACTAGTTTTAAGTAATGGCTTTTAATTGAGGCAGCATTTTTCTGGCATACCAACTGTAGGCCTTTCATTTCTGTGCCCTACACTTCTTTTGTTTGTTAGACTTGATTTCATCACAGTCCTTGGGTTTTATCAGTGGGTGTTGTTTGGACTCACTCAATATTTCCATCTTCAACTTTTCTGGCTTCTATAAACAGTAAGTCTTTGTTGGTTTATGCTTACAGATGTATTTTTCATGCTTTTAAGCCCTCTTCAGTGCATACTCTGTGTCTACTTAGTTTGTCAAATATACATAATGTAAATGCACTAAAAATCTCTGTGAAAATCCCTGGTTCTCTGAGATGTTGCAATAGAAAGATGTTATTTTTTTTAAAGGGTAGGTACTGGACTAATGTTCCACTGAAGTGTTAGAGGATACTATCCTCTTTGAGATGTAAAGCCATATTATTGCTGAACACTGTGATTATTGCTTTTTATGAAACTTTTTGCTCTAATAACGTGGAAAGCCAGCCCTTTATTCATGTGTGTCAGTCTTGTAGTTACTGAATTTAGGGAGTTTGTCAGAAAATATTTAACAACTAGCCCCAGGACAAATTTATGGCTTCAAAGTTGTAATCTTAATATTCTTTACAGTTTTTCTGTATATGTTTTTCCTGTTTTTAAGATAACAAGCTGAGAAAACAGGCAAAATGCCACAAGATGGACTTTCTATTGATCATCTTCTAGTTCAGCAGCAGGTCTGAAGCCCTTGGATGATAAGGTCCACTGTCATTTGAGCTAGTAGAGTAACTGATGATAGTAGCTAGTTGCCACCCTCCATGGAACAGGACCAGTGGAGAAAACATCTTTGCTAGTTGCTTTCATGGGTAGATGCTGATATCTTAATAATGATGTACTTGGTTATTTTGATCTTTATTGCGGACCAGAAAGCAGTAACTCTAAGAGACAGATTCTTACTTGTTATCTCAGACTTGACCCTTGTTCCTTCTATCTTGTTCCAATCCTTCTTCTCTTAGCGCAGTTCTTAATTCAGAAAGCAAATACCACAGTAGTCTCATTCAGATCTCTCTGCTCTACACGTCTTTGCCTCTCTTCTCTCTTGGCTCCCACTTTGCTAATTCCATCATCTTTTATGTGTACCCTTCTTCTGTCCTAATCTTGTTATTTCTGYGTTCCTTGCCTAACCAGTTTCAGCATCCAGCTACACGTTCTGTTCTTCCCTCCTGTTCCAGTTTCACCAGACTCCTTGTCCCTCTGCGCTATTTCCTTTTGTCTGTGTATAGATTTTCTTTCTTCTGCATGAGGTGCAGGGGATTGGTATTTGCTTGCAGCCCGGATGTTTTACTGCTGTCATGATATAGAGCTGTTGTAACTGGTCTTTACACGGATAGTTTGGTTTTACCCCTCTTGGCAGGGCAGGAGGCACGTATTCTAGCATACTTGGGGAATAGGGCCAACTACAGTTTCTCAGAAATTTATATTACGTGGATGAATTTAGGTAGGTTTTCTTGAAAATAAGCAGCAGTGTAGCCCTGACACAAAAGCTATATTCCTATTGAAATTCTGTCGTCTTTGGAGTACCAGAGATTTCCAAAGAAAAAGACTTTTTTTTTTTTTTTTTTTTTTTTGCATAGTTAGGACAATGTATTTTTCATTAGCATTCTTCTTAGAAGTGAGCAGGGCTTTCTGAATAAACACTGTATATATTTATTTTCATGCGCATGTGTGCACAGAAAAAATCTGACAGTGTCAAATGTGGTTGATGAAAATGTCAGCCTGAGTGATCAGCTTTGCAATCACAAGCTACTGACAACAAGATCTTGAAAGGTTTTGGGGTAACATTTTAGAAGGCAAACTATACACTATTAATTACAGCATAGTATATCAGTTGAAATAATATTAAAGGCAATGAAGATGGACTGGACTTTTTACAACTCCCATTGAAGCATCAGGAATTGCATTGCCTTGGGCAAGTTACGTGACCAGATACAATAGCTAGTTTATCTGATGTTGCAAGTTCCATATTCCTATAGATGAGCTAGTGCTGCAAATTACCCAGTTACAATACAATAATCCATCAGACAGCTACTCCTTTTGAAGGCTATTTAATCGAATGACCTGCAGTATAAGCAAGTTGTGTGGTTACATATATGGAAGTCCCAGAAGGATGTGACTTGCTGGTTCTGTTGCCCCTCCAAAACCATTTTTTTCTTTCATTTGCAATGAAGAATTTTAGCAGGATATTTCATTCTAGTAAACATTTGTCTTTTCTAAACATCGGTATATGAAGTAAGTACCAAATTAATTCTCCCCAGCCTTTTTTAAAATAATTGGAGCTTTATGGAGGATATCTATGAAAGGCACCTTCCCCTTCTAGTAGTACCTGCAGCCAGAAATTAGTTTAGGTTTGCATCTTAAATAGGTAGTATTGCATTGATGAACCACTCTCAAACTGCAGGCAATACTGAACAATAGTTTTGAGAAGTGCAGCTGTAACTGCCTAGATAATGAATTAAATGCTKGCTCAGTGTTTTCTCTCTGAATAAAGATGATGATTATGTCAATTGGATTTAAAATGTACTTTTTAACCATTTTAATAAAACTTCCACAAACTGTTATTCTGAGTTAAACCAAATAAGCTTAGCTTAAGTTGAGGAGTTATCTATTTTAAGCTAAATGGGAATAACCTTCTCATATTGCAGATTGAGCACAGGAAAGATGTTATAGTTTAGTTTGATTTCAAATTTTATCGTAAGCTAAAGCAGTACATCACATACAATCGCGTATACACTTTTCAGCATGTCATAAGCACTGACTGTCTTACTGACTGGTGCAGAGTGTAAGAGTACTGTAGGTAAGCTTGGTAGGGAATGGTATTTTTTTATTCCACCTTTTTTGTGATGAAAGAAGTAACAGTGTGAGGGATTTTGTTTAGGCTTTTTCACTGTCAGTGGTCTCGTGTCCTGAGACTGCATTTTGAATACTCTAAGGTGGCACTATTACTGAAGGAAGCCAGCCTACCTTCTGCAGTCCTTGGTTGCTTGTTCTCTCCAGCAAAAAAAGGCGGCTCATTTTTCACGTAAATCATACTCTTCATCCCATTCTTTACGGCCCACCAAAATACTTATCCTGGCACAGGTGTGCGTGGGGACACTGAGTAGGACAGGACTARTGTTTTTCTGTGACAAACTCGATTTAAATTGATCATCAACATGTCTTTCCATTTTTTTCCATTAGTTTAATTGCTGATTGTTCCTTTCTTTTGTTGTGCTCTATCTAGAACTTCAGGTCAGGAGGTCAAGTCTGCTGGCATATTTTCTATGCCTTCAGAATGGAGTTGCCTCTGGCCCGTGCATTCATCTCCTTCTGTTATGCTGTCACACTGTTAGTACTTTCTCCGGTATACTCACTTTAAAAGCAGTATTTATGGTTTTAGATACTCTCTTCAAAACATAAACATGAATAACTTAATTTATATGTGACATCACTGTAAGGGATGTAAACATATGTAATTATGTATAGTATGCTAGGAAAAAATTATTTCAGTTATAATGCCTGGTCTTTCTAACCGATTACACTGTTTTTTTTGCTAAATTCATATAAAAGTGAAGAAATGGCAGAGAGCTTCATTTGCAGTTGACCTTTTGAAAGTTRAGTATCGCTGCTTGATGTATGCACAGATTTTTCACTTCTGACAAGAAGAAATCCTGTGCCATCCTCATTTATAATGTACAGACCTCTCTTTTCATATTTATATTATTAAAATAAAGAATACTGTGAGTTCTCAAAAATACTGCATTTCAAGTACAGAATGTATAGTACCCAGCCTTTTGTATGTACAGGTTAGGAATATGGCTATGATCATGCTGCCTTAATTACTACGTTGCTGCTTTTCTGAATAATGACTGAAACCTTGAAATATTGGACAACTAAAGACCATCTGAATTTCACTGTTTTTGAGGACATGCACMGTTTTGACAGGTCAAGAGAAGGAAAATTAACAGACTTTGGCTAAAACTCCCTAATTCCTCAATTATTCCTTCAAATTCTGGTATTCTTGCTGAGAGAATGTCTATAAATGTGAGAAACATGAACTTTCTAATTCTTTAAGAGTACAATGGTTGAGTTTTATTCAGACACTACATTGGTAAAAGTTATAGAGGCAAAATAGATTGTGGAGCCAGATCTCCGCAAGAGCTTTCTCAATTCCAGTAGAAGCACTTGTGCCCATAGTTATCACAACTACTTATTTTTCACATTAGCAGCTTAATTGTTTTCTTAAGGAAGGGGATTTCTAAAGGTAAGTAGGTTTCTGGAAAATAGATACATTGTTTAAAAAAAATATAAAATCTCACAGGTGCATAATTTTGTGATCTTATTGGACTCGTTATATCTCTAGATGACCATCTGGTTGTTCTGTGGGGTCTGATCCTGCAAATTGTTAGGTGAATTCATAGGCATTATCAGTATTGAGCGTGCATAATTGGAAACCCTTTTATAGTTGTCTACTTTTAAAATTGCCTATAAGTTGTACAGCTGTTAAAGGATAGTGAATACATAAACAATATCACTGAATCCCRAATCAAACTTACCTGGCTCTTTTCTTGCCTCAAAATCTGATTTCGTTTACAAGACTTTATTAATAAGCTTCAATTTAAGTTTTCAGTTTGATATTTTTCTGATTCTCTTATGCTAATATAGCACTGCAATATTTAGGATTACAAATACGGCTTTCTTTAAATTAAACTGCTTTCAGTGAAATTGCATTACCTTTCTATTATTAAACACAGATTTATATTTGGGGATGGGAACACTGAAGGTCTCTAAGTCCAATGTTATAAATGTGAATGTTTCCACTAGCTAATATTTATGCTTTTTCTTATTTTCTGAAAGGTAATATTACTTGTTAGATACTCATAGTGAAGAGTTGAATATCCTTTTTTTTGTATGAAAGTGTAACATTCTTCCTCTGACTGATTGTGCAGTCATRACATAGCTGAGGTGAAGATCCAACTTCAAACATTGCAAGATAAATCATTTCCACATTCTTGCTTAAGTGGCTATTTTAGTGTAGAGAAGCACATTTTCTGTTGAGTGCTAATGCCACTGTCTCCTTGACCCAAGGTCTTAACTATTTTGAGCAAAGTAGATTTGGTAGTTAGTGTAAGAGTTTGTAAGTTAAAAGAGTTGTGCCATGTAGAATTTTGAAATTTCTGTACCTTGTGGGATTGTCCATTGATAAAAGCATTGATTGAATGAAATATGTTTTATACAAGGTATTAGCAGACATATATTCTGCTTTCTTATTTATGGAAACTGGAGGGGGCTGGGATCACAGCCGTGTGTAGGCTTGTGTAAGGGACCTGGGAGAAGGGAATATTTCTCAACTCGTTATTTTGTCCAGCTGCTTTGCTCTCATTTTCAGCAATGAGATCTATTAGCATGAGGTAAAACAAAGCCATGGAATTATTTTTGTAGTCCTAACAGATAAATCTCTAGAATTTCGTCAACCAGCAATGCTGGTTAAACTTCAGTAGTTTTATTGCCACTAGGAATATAATGGAATTAACTATAGTCAGGTACACTTAACATGAGCTAAAGCTACGGCCATGTCTTCTTTCGATGTGCCACCTCTGAGATGTGTTACTGCTTTCAATCGGTGTTGCAAGTCCTGTGTCCTGATGATGTTCCCAAGTCCCCCGGGCTGTGGTGGTCCTGTTGCAGAAGAGCCTCTTTTGCCCCTGGATTGTGCCAGTCATGGCATCGAATTTTTCTGCCAATGTAGAGAGGCCTTGAACACCTGAAAGGCCTTCTAGGTTTCAAAGAGGAAGAACATTTGCAGAAACAGGGAGAAAGTATATGCAATTATTCTGCTATTCTTTTGGCTGCTCATTTTTAGCAACTGCATAAGATAATTCTAAAATTGAGCATTTACAGGGGAATAAAAACAGGGGCGCTCTTCCCCCGGTGCTACCTGGTGATTCTCCAACTATTTTTCTAACACAGAGCTGCCCACCTTTAGTTGCCAGAGTAGAAGGAGCGTGGGACAAGGTCTCTGTCTGCTTCATGCTGTTCCTGCCTTTTGCAAGAGTACTCCTGCATCTCTAGAAGAGATGGGCTGTGTTTGGAAAAGCCTCTTCCTACTTCTATTGTTTCCTCATCCCAAAGAATAGCCTTGTAAAGGATAGGTGGCATTTAGCTTTAAATGAATTTCGCTGGTTTTAATTCAAGCAGCAGCTTCAGTGAATGATTATCAAATACCATCACGCTGCTTACTTTTTACAGGAAATGGAAAAAGTGTCTGACACAAAGGCATCTGAAATGAAGCACTTGATTATCATCGTATACCAAGAATGCACCTACTGGAAATATTGTGTGAGTGTGTTAAAAATAAAACATAGACTCATTTAGTCCTGAGTGTTTAAAAGTAAATGGCTTAAAACTGAAGAGAATGGATGGAAAATGGGCTTTCCTGGGAAATAAACTTATGTTTACTATTATTACTACGCAATTGGCAAAGTATTGTTTATATATTTTTCTCTCTCTTTCTCACTTCTTTMAAGATGCCTGTCAATCAACTATTACTCTGCTCTCTTACGTCAGTGTATTATAGGGCAGACTTTCAAAGCTACTCATGGAAGATTTAGCTACATTAAAAGGATTTGCTTAAATAAGAAATTCCRTACTGGCTTTACAGGAATGCCCAAAGGAGTCAAACATATGTGGATGTGGCAAACAGCTATGTGGCGGAGCATAAGGAACCATAAATATTTAAGTATAGTATATTGAATCCTAAACAGTAGCTGAAGAGCAAGTATGGTGAATGTTTTGGGTAATAAACATCCTTAAGGTGGCAAAGTAACTGCAGAAAAGTCACTCAAGACCTTGCCTCCCTTCCCATTCCTCTTAGGCTGACACRTACACACAAAATTAGATTTCACTGAGTGAGAAAACATAAGACTTTTTTTTCCTTTGGAAACATACTCAATGACACTTGCTTAGCTGCTTCATATTTCTGATCTTTCTTTTCCTTCCTTGAAATGAAAAGATTTACAAAGCATCTACAGTTGTATGAAACACGATGAAATTATTAGGCAATTGTTGGGCACAGAATGCCAGATGCAGTGAATATATACTGAACATATAAAGCTTCATGTGACAGCATAAGGTAGTAGCTGCAATTGAAGATAAATGTATATTCACATACTCTGCATACTAATTGGTGAACTTCTGGTGGTGCTAGTGTCTCCCATTTCTTTCCAACCTTAAAAATGTTCTCTTTATAGTGGAAATGCAATGCTGGTTTGCACTTAATTTAAGATTTTTATTGATTCTAATAAAAATAGATGTAATTAAAACACAGSACTGCTTTCCATGTTTTTAGATGGAAGCTTTTTCAGAAGCATCTGATCTTTTTAYGGCTGTTTCAATTAAACAGTGAAATAAGAGTTAAAAACAGCTTGCATTGGAGGATGAGTTTACAGTTCTCAGGGTTGCTAACTGCAGGCCATTTGCACCAAAGCTATTTTTGACCATTTCTTCAGTGCAGGGGAAAATGTAATAAAGGAATAACTAATATTGCACAAAGCGTTTTGAATATACAAAGTATATTTAGTGCTAATTTGCATATCCAATGTTATAGACCTTTCAGTTATCACAAAGATTTTTCTTTTTAAGTTGATAGTTCCTTTCAGCATTGTTCTGAAAAGGAAGGAAAAAAAAAAAGTCTTTGAAACAGGTAGTGATAGCCTAAATTAGCATGGACTGAGTTCAATATAACATAGAAGCAACATGGTCTCACATTGGAACAAAGGGGAGGATACTTAGCTCTTAAAATACTTAGTGCAATCAAAATACTTGGTTTGAAATTTTTCTTGCTATGACTCTCAAGGTTTTGACCTCTTTGCAGAGAAGGTGGAGATTTGCAAGGGGCAAATCGGAGCCTAAATATTTAGCAAACCTCATGGTACTTAGAAGAACAAAAAAAGGAACATTTATTAATTGGAGATTAACATTAATTGTTAATATCAATAGATGCATGATTAGTTAGGTTGTTATTTGACACCTTTGACATCTAGAAGCATCCCTGAAAATTTGTTTTGACATTTGCGTTAAACTCTACTTCTTTTTTCTTCAGATTTAAAACATTTGTAGTAAATTTGTAGGTTTTCAAATGTAGAATTTGAGAGTTTCCTCAGTCTTTCTCTACATAGCTTCTTGCCTTGTTGCTTTCTGCTTTTCTCCACTTACCCTTTTCTTACCCTGAATCATCATCTGCTAATAGTTTTTTTTTGTCTTTGCTTTCTCTGCTGGTCCAACTATTATTATGACCTTTAACACACAGAAAAGGACGATTTCTTCTTTTCCTCTGTCATGGGATTATGTACAAGATCGTGATTGTCTTTGAAGAGAAACTGTCTTCTGTTGACTTCAGGTGACTAAGGCTCTGTATTTAAATTCTTAATTAAATTAAGACTTCTGTGCATGTAACTGCTTTTTCTCAAAATAATACACGTTTCATGTGAAGAAAATGCTTCCTTGCAGCGTGCTGGCACTGCTGTTTTCCCATCATAGGGATTTTATCTCATTTTCACTGCGGGAGATGGCTTTGCAGTGCGTGGCAGAAGCAGCATTGTGGAGCAGAGGAGCTGTGGGTTTAAAGCAAAGCCAGTGTGTGGTTGTATGAGCTAAAAGGAAAAATCAGCAAAGTGTGGGGAAGATAAATTGTTGGCTGGGAGAAATATCTCATCTGGGKTGATTCTGAGACATTATTGAATGACTGAAGAAAGTATTTTTTGATGTGTCATGAAAGCAGGCCTACATTCCAATTAGTGGAAATTCAAAATTTTTTATAGACAAATACCCAAATTACATGATTTCTGGATGGCTCTAAACACACAAGGGGCGAGAGTTCAGCATCTCTCATGTTAAACTGATTAAAGAAACATATTCTGGTTACCTTCTTGTCCCTAATTGCATCAGTATGTGAAATTTTTGTTGCAGCATGTAGCTTTGAAGTGTTAATTTACATAACCTAATATTTTTAGGATCCATCTCCTTGGAATGGCTAATCTCTGCTGTGTCCTAAAGGAATCTATTCCACATAGATGCTGGATGGAAGGATTTGGTTTTGTTTTTTTTTTTTTTTTTTAGTTACCTCAAAATTAATTTTTTGGTGTGTCCTCCTCCTTTTGGAAAGCTCAAGGTCAGTTTTGTTGAAAATAAATGCGTGATTCATACCTGTAATTCACAGTTTTGCCCAGCCCATCAAAACAAAAATAGTAAGGCCTACACATGGGTCTGCATTGGTTTACCTTAATCAGTTTATTAAATAGGGAAAGCTTTAGTATGAGGATATAAACAACGGTCTTGGAAAATCCTAAGCAGAGGAAAATTGGCTGGTGTTCAGTTTTGTAGTGTTTACTTGCTTTTCCTATTGTGACAATGGATTTTATTTTCTAAAGCTTGTTTAAGCATCAGTGTCGCTTTGTTTAACTCGAACAGCTAAATAAAACAGCTCAACTGTAAACGTACCTTTCTCTCCCACGTAAAGCGGGAGCCGCTGTGCTAGATTTAGAGGAATTAATCCTTAYTTGCATGCCAGTGTTTGAGACGGAGACCCGGCGGGCTGCGAGGCCCTGGACGAGGCGCTAAGTGCCGCAGCGGGAGAGCCCGGGGCCCGCCCGCTCCGCCCTCCCCGCGCCGGGAGGCGGCGGCCCCTGGGGCGGCGGCCGCCCTGCCCCCGCCCTGCCCCCGCCCTGCCCCCGCTCTGCCCCCGCTGTCCTCCGCCCGGGCGGGCGGTGCGGGGCGCGGGGCCCTCTGGCTCTGTCCCGTGCTCTTGCTGTGTCGCATTTCGGTTCGCAGCAGATGATGCAGCGATCGCAGCGGGGCTGGGGCTTTGGGGGAATGGGGCTTTTGGGGAATGGGGCTTTTGGGGGCTGGGGCTTTGGGGAAGTGGGGCTTTTGGGGGAATGGGGCTTTGAGGGAATGGGGCTTTGGGGCTGGTGACTTAGCGGGTGGTTTTCCAACAGGTGATCTCTTAGAGATCAGGAAAGTGGAAGTTGCTGCGGGAATTCTGTCTTACCTGCCGCCCAGCAGCATTTATAGCAGGGCCCTTATACTAGGGGGTGAAGGTGCCGAGGGCTGAAGACCAGCTGAAGGGTCGTGTGCTCCTGTTCTTCTTTCTCTGTGCTGACTTCAGAGGCTCTGAATACCACATTTCCATTGCATCATCTTTCGAATGATTTTTTTTGAGAGAGCATAAAGTTTGGCTCATTCCTTGAAAGTAATCAACTTCAGCCTTCTGCAGTTTGGATGAAAATCTTAAGGCAGATTTACGAAATAGTCAACAGATGTGTTTTCCCTGCCTTCAAATGAGAAAACAGTCATGGTTAAGATGCTTTTTTTGTTGTATGTTGTTTGTTTGGGTTTTTTTGTTTGTCTGTTTGTTTTTATTTAGTATGTAAGATAGAGTATTGTTCAAGACATACCGGAGTGAGTTGGGAGTTTCCATGAAGTTGCCTTTCAGTATTCTTTTAAGGGAATAATTTTTATTACTAAATTTAATGTCAGGCATTTCCTCATCTTGCACTCTGCTGCCAAGCAACTTGATTTTTCAGTCAAGCTTGTGCCATCTGTTTTTAATGCAAATATTCATTGTAATTGAGTATTGTGTTATCGAAGTGACTGTACTTGTTCCCATTTACTAACAAGGTACATAGCTTGCTGACATCTGCATATGGATAGGTTTGAAACTTGTTGTATCCTGTAATCATTCCTCCTTAAAGAAAAGACGTGGCAAGGAGTGAGCCCTCAGGAACTACAGACTTGATGGCATTCATGGAGGGGTCGTGAGAATTCCTGCAATAGTTTATTATTCAGTGGAGTCGTAGCCCATTATTTCGGGGTAAACTCACGTTGCATCTGCACAAGTTTTACTCTAATTTAGAGCATACTGTTAGAAATTCAAAGATTCTTAGAGGGATACTTTTTTTTTTTTTTTTTGGTTGTCCCATTTTTGTCTGATTGCTTCAACGATTTCCACCAACTAGACAATGCTGTAAGGTATCTGTAGGTTAAGCTAATCATTGTACCCCAACGATAACAGGGTTGTTTCTTTTCCATATCATGATGATACTGGATGTTATTCTTTCACTCCATGGTTTACAGTTCAAGGGAAGAATTCTATTGCAGAAATGATAACTTTCAGGTAATGCTTTTGAATTGAGTTTGTGGTGACTCAGATGTTTTAGTATTTAAATAATTCCATTTAATTATGTATTTTGTATAAACGATTAGCTAGTTATCCTTTCAACTCTGTTTTTCTTTTTAACTAAAAACAATTTTACAAATAGAACTTAGGAACTTTTATCAATAATTACTTGTCAAGAATGTGCTAAACTTCTGTTCAGGTGACTGGGGAGAAGCTGAACTGAAGCTGAAGCTCTAGTTGTCATATTTTTCTGCCCTAGGTAAGGGAGAGGTAACTGTGCTGCAGTATCATGAGTAAGTCTTGCAAAATGAGCCACAGCAGGTGAAGGAATGCGGTGAACCTGCTGAATTATTTTGTTGATACCACTACATAACGTAAAGAAAAACTAAGGAAAAGGGGAAGGTAATTTAGCAGAGTGTATTTAAGTGTGATTTCCATCCTGCTTAGAGAAGAACCCTCATAAGCCCAAATTGTCCTTAGCCTCCCTCTGCTACCAAGGTTAGGAAACTGTAGCAAGGGGGATGTGAAGAAGCTGCTCACTGCTTTTCCAACAAATCAGCTGTTGCAGATAGGTGGGAGGTCATCCAGGATTTTTCTTTGTCTTTTATGATGGAGTTTGAGTTTGTTTCAGGTAGTTGCAGATGTAATTCACGAATGGCTCAAAGATAATTTTTCTTTTGTTTCTCTGAGAAATGATCTTTAAACAAGCAAACTTTCTTTACTTTGTCTTTCATTTTTCGTTTTTATTACTCTGCCCTTTTTGACCTGAAGGTTTGGACCAGCTATCTACTCTCTTGGCCTTCTAAACATTTTGCAGTGATGGTGTAGCTGTGTAATACATGTAAGCTGTGTGCCACAGGTTGAAAACAATTTTGTTATTGTATAAATTGGTTCATAATTTCTACTAATTTATGTAGTGGTAGCATGGAAGTAATAATTTAACATAAAAGTATTATCATTTACAAAACAATGCATCCTGAAAACGTGTTTAATATCTAATATGTATTCCCATACATCAAAACTCCTGAAATCCTTTGAGTTAAAACTCCCATTGGTTACAATGGATATTTTTATTGAGTGGAAATTTCAAGTTTCACTCAGCCTTAGAGACTGTCGTACTGTTAATTTGTAATATGCAAATACTAGCACTGAAAGAATACATTTAAGAGATGGTAAGTCAAATCATGTATTTATGATGAAATTTTGTTACAAAATGTTTAATCTTGAACAGATGGGAGAAGTGGTGATTGAGTGAACTGTTTGTCTAGCACGTACTGATTTAGTTTGAATTCCTTTGTTCAATGGTGTATATAGAAAATTCCTAGGAAATATTTTCAGGATCTGCATGCCTATTACATTGATATCAATARGCTTATACTGGAGAATTAAATACAGCAGGCAGCCACCATGGAACTGGAAGGTAAAGAAATTTTCTTATGTGATGCTATCTAAAGGACAAAAAGTGGAAAGAATCAAGATGGTTTGTTTTTATGTAATTGTTTATGGAATGTAGACTTTTTTAATAGTAAGTATGTGTTGTTTATGAACTAATACGATTTTGTTGGAGCTGTCTTCCCTTTTCTAGTTGTAGTACTTAACACTCTTACGTTGGGTATTTTACTTCTACTACTGTTCTAGAAAGCAAGACTGGAAATGGAGGGTACAGATCCTTTGCAGGTCCTGAGCAGCGTTCCCTTAATAATAAACTATTGGCTACAATAATTTGAAGCAAGCATTGTTCCACTTTTACAGCCAAAAGAAAGGTGGCTATTGTCATGAAGATCACTGTAGAGGAGGTGATTTGGGAGATTGTCCAAAGATTCCAGAGCAGAAAATACAAGTGACCTGAAACACTTTGAGTGAACCCAAGCTGTAGTCCTAAAACACATTTTTTTAATGCTTATAAGTGTTGACATTGTTTTCTTTTTTAACGTTAAACAATTGTTCAGAGCAGTATTCAAGAATCATCCTTAACAGTGTTTTTTTTCTTTTTTTGGATTATCAAGTAAGAAGTAGACAAAATAGCTGGAAGCATGATATCTGCGCTGCCTATGCAGTGAATGTCTGTGATTCACAGAGATCAGCGTCTTGGTTTTTTTCCTCATAGCCTTTCCTTTTTCTGTAATAGATTTATAATTTAACAATATGTAATTTTTCCATCCAATGTAAAGTTAGATTTATTTCCTGAATTATGCAAATTATCCCCACCAGAGGGGTAAGTTTGGATTGTTATTTCACTTTATGTCAGTATTCATTATGTGCTAGAGGATTTATAAACACAAAAAAGATGTTATCTTGTCCAAAAAAAGGCTAAAATATGATGCCACAGCCAGAACTCCACTATTTTGAGTGACATTGTTCACATACGTTGTCATACATATCTTGTCAATTGTGAGTAACTGTTAAACTGAAGCCATTGGTCTGAAATTTTACTTGGCTGCTTGAAAAATTTCAGCAGGAAGCATTTGGTTTCAAGTGTGAAATTAGTGGAAAATAGGTAGTTTTGCCCATTTTGACATTCTTATGTTTATTTTCTCTGAATTAACACACTGTCATTGACATATTTTGGCAGTCACTGATTTGTCTTTTCATCATTGCTACGAAATTATGTCTGAATTTAAAAATTTATAAACTTTGGGAAATGATAAGGTTGCTATACCTGGGAGGGTCACAGCAGTAACTGCAGCGGTCAAGGGCCCACCTGCACACGTCCGTGTTGTGGCCACAGCTGGTCTTCTGGGCTTTGAACGACGGCAAGCTGGGCTGCCGGCTCTTGCCGGGGCAGCTGAGCTGGAAATGGGGATTTCCTGTGGGCAAAGACGTGAGGAGGAAGTGAAGACAACAAAAGTGAGCTTTCTGGGAGTCTGTGTTAAAAATGAGATTGGAGGTTGACAGCGGGGGGGGGGGCGGGACCCTTGGAGGGGGCAGGAACAAGTGCAGAGAGTGCAAAGCAATATAACTGTAAGCTGGTATGCAAGGGGCAAACTGGGTCTGATCTGGGAGAGAGGTCAGAGTAGAGGTACCATTTGGTGAGTGGTTTTGGATTTGAATTTGCTGAACTGAGAACCGTATGTGATTCCCTCTAGGAGGACAAGAAAGAAGTGAGGTTGGGTAGTTGTGTTTGTTGCAAGCCGGGTACTTGATGGTTGGTCCAGAGCAGTAGGTTGCCTAGGGCCAGTCCTCAGACATGGGACAGTGACATGTGGGCAGGTCTTGAATTCTGGACTGGAGCCTACCTGCAGTGAATAGGTGGACAGGCCCGGAGTGCTAGGGATGGGGATGGAAACTCTGCATCCTTATGGACAAGGTCTCCTCCCCCTTTGATTCATTGCAGCTTTGAACCGGACCTAGGAGGTCTGGGCCTTCCACACCTGTGGATGCATAGAATAACTTCCGTATGCATATGTGGAGGGCTGTACACATAGGAATAAAGAAAGCGTGATCTGCTGTTTAATCCCGTCCTCCTGTGTTGATGACATTGTTTTGGCTGTTGTTGGGAAGAGAGTCAGGAAGTTTCAGTGAGGAGCCTGGAGCTGGAGGGAAGGAACTGGGGGCTGACAGCCACCTTCCCCCCAGGGAAAGGGGGAGGTGGATGTGGATATGTGTTGCTGTCCTTTTCAAAATGCTGGTGAGAAGTCTGGTGCTATGTAAGAGCACTAAGGGATCAGTGGGCAAAGTTCAGTATAAGGGAAGAGACGATCTGTAGTGCCAACAGGCTGGTGCTCTGTAACAGAACTATTGCACCTCACCTTTCCCTCTGGAAAGCTGACCTCCGAAACCCAGCATCATCATGTGTGCCTCAAAGTGACACTGACTTCTGAACGAGTTGTATTGGTATTTCCTTTTTCTTTTTTGAAAGCATATGCATTCTTGATCCCTCCTTCCTCCTGCATTAAGTTATGGTGGCTCTGAAGTTTGGGATTTTGTTAGATTAAGGTTTTCTTCTTTCTTTCTTAGTGCCACTGGCAGCTGTGCTTTATGAGACACTGATAAATCAGCTCCCTTCTGTTAGCACGCCGTTTCATATATGGTTTTGCATATATATCATGCTAGTGAGTAGTGCATTTTAAGACGAGCAAGAGTTTGTCTTCTTCAGCAAATTGGAGTACTGGTCTCTTCCTGCATGTTTGTGTAAAAATACCCATCTGCTTCGCGGCTGAAGACAAATGCATTGAGCATCTGCGATCTCTGTCTGTARTCATTAAATAAGAATATGAAAGTGAAGAAAGAATCAGGAAAAATCATACAGTCCTTTAAGAACTTGTATTTTTTTGAAACTGACCTCAGCTTGATTCACTAGTCTAGCGGATCTCCTCTGGCTTTTGCTATCCACAGATGTTAAAAAGATGATGGCTGTTTTTCATTATTAACAAGTACCTTTCTTGTTCATATGAGTGTATCAGTATGACGGTGACCAGAGGAGAAATGATGAAGCACAAAGTGAGTTGTTATGCAGTAATTACTTGTATAGTTCATTAAGCCATGCAGTGATCTTTGTGTATCCCTATTGGCTAGCTATGTAGCAGATCTGATTAATAGATCCACTCCCGTGTTTGAAAGTAGGCATCTGCTGAAGTACCTTGCTTAATGCAGACTTTTGGTACCTGCCCAGACCGACTTTGAGGAGAATCGGTTCTGAACTGTTTCCCTTGCCCATGAATCACGCAGCCCAACATGTTTGTAGTTGCTGAAATATATTTATGTTCGTAGATTAGCAGTATCCTCTCCTGGATTGGGCAGTTACACAAGGACAAAACTAAACCAACTGGGAATGCCTCCACAGAAGATGGTGAGTGTTGCTGCTAATATTTTAGGGAGCCTCTTAAGGGGTGTTATGTTATGCATCTGATACCTTAATAACATGCAAAACACATGAAGAGTTGTGAGTGCAAGAAACAGTCCCAAAGTACCTTAATCCTTTTATCGATAACACTACTATTGGGTTACACGGTTTTAATCCCAGAGGAGTTGTCGCCTGACATTAAACTGTCCAAATAGTATTTATATCTGTTGCTGCCCTGCAAGATCACTTAACCCTGCACAGCAGTTTAAAAGTAGTTAATGACAGACCCAGCATGACTTGCCCCTTATGAATGATCACATAAGTTCGACCTGTGCTGTCATGGTTTATGGAGGAAGGCAGTTTGTCCATAGCCTGCTTCAGCCACAGTAGGTAATTTGAAATGAAATGAGACAGTTTCTACAAGCAGATTGATTTGGGAATCTTGCCTGTTCTTCCCTTTGACCCTTGACAAGTTGACACTACAAAGATTGTGACTTTAAAAAATGATTGGGTGCAAATACATTTAGGTAGATGATTTACTATGTGTTAAAGCAAGGACAGTGCATTTAGAATGGAGCTGTGAGGGAAGGTAATTGTAAACTTTAACAACTCATGTTTTATGTTTCTGTATCTTATTAATTATCTGACTAGGTGAATCTGCTGATAACAGTAGCCCAAGTACTGTATCTAATAAACTGTATATGAGAGTCCACAGACTCTGCATGCCAGTATTCAGAATTTTAGCTATGCAGAAGTAAGTATATATGATTTAGATATGCAACTGGAATGCTTTCTTTGGTTGAGCTGCAAGGGTTAAGTCTGAAGATGAACATCTGAATGTATAGGTTTGCAAGCCAAAGATGTCTTTATTTTGTTATTCTTTTGTAAATGCAGTCATGCAAATACAAATATTGAAATAGCAAGATCTAACATATGATAGGGAATTGGCAAATAGTGAAATAATGAAATGATGCCAGAAGGAGAGATAAAATCACAATTACATGTCTATAAATATTCTGGTCTTGCAAAGCATACACCCTCTTAGTTAAAAGGAATTATGTGGACTTTATAAGATACTATATGAAGATTTTATTTGAGTGCCTTTTTCTGATTTATGTAATTGGATTTTCCCCCAAACCATTATGTGATTAATTATGTAATTTGAAAATAGAATATAGAATATATTGCTTCTGAAGAATTATCCTACGACGATCCAGGTTAGTATGTAAAGCATGCGTACAAATACTGCAGAAGAAGGTATCATATAAATTTCATGATGATTTTAAATTGAACATTTAATTAAATAACAGTCCTAGAAAGCAGAAACTTATCTTTGGTAAGCCACCTAGCACTAAATGTGCTATGAGTGTGCAGCTGTAAATGCATAATACAAAGTAAATGTTTGCACAGACAAAGTTCATCTTTCTGCAGATCTTTCTCCTACTGTCTGTTCGAAATGCTTTGCATGCAGCATAATTTTGAAGATGCTTATAAAAAAATTCCTATTGGTCTCGGTTCAAATTATTTAATACCCTTTTGACTGTGTCTTCACTGAACTATGTTAAAAGTATTTTGCTGAAATGTTTCTTTATGTTGTCCATTGGGTTTAATAGACGTGCCATTTAATAAGCTCTCTACCTGTAAGGATAGACTATTTGACCTTTGTGACCTGCCAGTGGTAGACATAGTATAAGATTGCTTTGTGAAATAAAGCTGTCGGTAACATCAACAAAATAAAAAATGATCGTATTCCAATACTCTCTGCTGAGTACTATGACAGCACTGAAATATGGAATAAAATTGAAAGTAGATTAGTTTTGGGTCCTAAGTCATGTTTTGACAAGATATAAGAGAGGAGAACATATCTTTGAACTTTTAGTTTTAAAGTTTTTTAATGAAAATATTTATCATTTTGTAAGGTTCCTTCTTTCTTTATCACAACTGGGCTGTATAACCTTAAAACAATCCATTCTCTTATTGTGAGGGATATAAATACTGTACTATCTTTTATATTAAACATCATAAAGGATACATGCACAGTACGAAATTGCTTGACACTTGCAAGTAAAGGACTGTCATGTTAATAAAAAGCTTATTGAAGAGGTTGAAAAATCAGTCATTAATAAGCCACATATTTTTAAACTATGTAAAGCATGTAAATACTGCAGACAAGAAGGCAGTTTTTGCCGTATTTTCTCCTCTCTCTTTGAAATGCTTAAGGTCTAAAGCAATGGTGTAAATAAGAATGATCAGATTGCCTTTTCTGTGCTTAGTGTAAACTTCATATGATTAGAAAAGAAATTAATCAATATTTTAAGTTACAATGATTAATCAAATCGAATGAAGAATTTTGGGGGAGCAATGCTGACATGACTGTGAATGCTAGAATTTATGCAACTTGATTTCAATGTTCTCTGGGAAAAAAAAAAAAAAGGAAGCCTCCTAAGGGCGGGGGGGGAGGGAAAATCCCAAATCACCAAAATCCACTTTGTATAAAAGCTACATAGTGTGGGAAATGGCGGGGAAGGTATATTAAAATGCTGAAGATAGTCTTTTTGTCTTCATCTGTATGCATAATAAATACAAAGCCAATTAGTTTAAACTTCTCAATATAAGATTAACGTCGTTGACTGTTTCTCCTTGTTCAATTTTTTCAAATTTCTTTTTTTTAAAAAATGTGGCAACTTGGTGACTGTTTTTGTTTTTAAACAGTATTGGAGGGGAAAAAAGATGGCAAATCCAAAAAGTAAAGGAAAAAAAAAGGAAAACAACAAGAAAAGCTGATGTATTAATGTATTATGATTGCAACAGGGAGCAAATTATTTGACATGACTCTTATAAAATGCCTTTTAGTTTGATTATTCTCATTTGGCTCTTCTGTTCTTCTAAGTGCTCTACTGTTAGTCCAATACAAATGCAGGTTTCTTMATTTTTATTTTTTTTGATACTTTCAAGTTAGTGAAGTGTTTTTTTATGGAAAATGTTTGGTTTTGAAGCCATAGAACTTAAATACCTTTCCTGGATGAAGTCACAATATTTCTGCAAATTTATTGGTCTTAGTTTAATTTCAGCAAATCAGGATATTCTCTAAACACTGTAGGAAATACAAGACTTTTTTGTGCTACCCCACAGACAAAAATACTCATATAAAATCAGGGACCAGCACACAGAAATTCTGTCTCTTACAGTGCCTGTAAGAGGACTGTTATGATGGGCTTTTAGCAGAGTTTTCTCTTCCTTGGAGCATGATATAACACAAAGATTTAGTAAAATAATTTAAACTGGTAACAAAGGAATGTTTTTAGGACCATCCTCAAATTGTACCTCAAGTAGTTTGAAATGAAGAGAGGTAGAAAAGCTTTCAGGAAAATCTCCTTGGTCTGTATTGGACTGTACTAAATGTCAAATGCATTTGACTGTRTTATGACTTTGTTCCACACCTATAGTTTTGCCCTTTCAAATGGTGTGAAAGCAAGGTAAACGGATTATCCTTTGGCCCTGAGGATGGTTTGAGATGCTCGGTTGCTTATATCGTTGGTGGAAGCAGTTTTATCTTAGTCTTTGAATGAGGTTAATCCCCATAACTATTAACTTCTGTGATTGCAAGCCACGGGCTGTGTCCCTAGTAGCAGCATCTTTGCCTTGGGAATGTTTTGAGGTGTCAGCGCTTCAGGATCATTTTAATGCCGACGTCTGGCATAGCCCTAGGAAGCGAGGCAGTGGTGGAGAGCACGGCGTTTCAGTCACCAACCTGGCAACTCGTCGCTCCACCAACACCGAGGAGCAGTCAGTCACCTGCTGGGAATACCATGCGCCSCTCCTCAGTTGCGAATATCTCATGGAGAGAGTGAACTCTTCCTGGCACAGGGAGACGCTGTGTCCATGTGCTGTGTGGCTTGGGTTGTCAGCAGCAGTACACGGCTATGTTGTGAATTCACTTGAGCCGAAGGAAAAGGTCCTCCTCCTTCCCCCAAATTGGGAACCAATATGGTAGTATTTCTTGTGGCAGGAATATTTATTTATTTATTTATTTTACTTTCACACTTACATACATATTTTAGAATATAGTCTACAATGCTGTTTTCTCTGCTTTCTCATGATTTTGCAGAAGCCTGTCCTATTGGAGGTGAGCTGTGAGGCAACGAACAGCACAGTGACAAGGCGCTTGGTTTCATGTCCTGGTTGTTTTCTATAGCTATTCATTTGCTGTTTCACCTCACCATATATATTCTTTATCCCACCCAAACCATTCCTTGCCCAAATTACAGTGATGGATAGAGTTGCACAGAAAATGGGCAAGAGAAAGTGGTGTCTAGCTGCCCATGATTTGCCAGCATTTCTTTTGGATTTGCACTCATTGTCTGGCTGTGCCAGACTGTTTTAGTCATTACATTGCTAACCATGTGAGATGGAGACAGTTTTAGCAATACGTACAAACAGTACGGTGGAGTTCTAGTGACTAATCTGAACTACCTGGAATTACTGCTTTAGGACAAATGGACTAATCCTAAATGTTTCTCATGAGTCAATATTTGTCAGTGCTGAGGACTGTTGTTACAAAGATGATGATCGGAAATTTGTGAAGTTAAGCTCAGATTTTTGGAAGCCTGTACCTCAGTAGATTATTTAGAGCCTGAAAACATTTAAACATGATAGAGGAGGGTTTCTTACCTTTCAACATGGACAGGAAATTTAGGGTCCTATGCCTACTTGACATGGTATGTGTTTCTTAAAGTTTCTGACTTGTTTAAAAAGCTGTTTAACCGTATGTCTCTTAATTTATTTGCTTTGCATTGAAATTCATAAAGATTTGAGCAGAGGCTCCAGATTCTCCAGCATTGACCTGAACAATTGACTTAAAAATGGAGGTGGAAAAAATAACATGTAAAACTTGGTATTAAGCAAAATTTTCAAATTAGAGAAGGCAGAGGGGACAACTGGGAAGGAGCAAGGAAGGAGTGGGGTAGCTCAAGAGATGATGGCATAAGATACATTGTCTCACAGATCTAGGTCACTCATAGAGCTGAATATTACTTTCATGGACAATTCTGGGTGATTTTGAAATAAGTGTCAGTGCAGTCCAAATAGACTTGTAGAAAACAGCTATCTGTCACAGTTTCGCTTGGTCTCGGAAGAAAGCCTGAGGCTGAATGAAGTATGGGTAGATGTAAAGCTTAAAGTTGAGTATGGATCCATTGATAGGATGTTACAGGCAAGCTACCATTTAATCCATCATATCCTTTCCAAAAAGAAACCAAATTCTTGCTTTTCAGAATACTAAGTTGCCTGCAAATTAACACTTGAAGTTATTCCAAGAATCATGCAGTGGGCTCTGATATGGATTGCTTGGCTGAAGAGGGTTTTGACTAGCAGCGTGCAAAACCCTTTCTTGTAAGTTCAAACTCCCTGCACACTGCAATGGAAATTTTAGCTTAGATTTGAGTGTCACCTGGTTGCCCTTTCGAATAGACTCACAGAAGAGCACAGATTAGAAGTGGTGAACACAGTATAAAATATATATAACATAGTGTAAAACATACATTAAAAAAACATAGTGTAAAATATATATAAATTACTCACTAGTAAGTATATTCCKTTGGAAGCTCTTCCAATTTTACTACTTTCTTTTAGCAATTGATTAGCCTTCCTTTTCTTTCCCTTCCCACTCCATCTGTGATCATTACCATTCTTTTTGCTTTTACAAAAGGATAATAGTTGAATTTTGGATATTCAAAGGTGCTTTACTTACTAGTCGCTTGTCCTTGGACTTAAAGCTCAAGTCTTTATAACCTTTGTTCAGAACTCCTCAAAATCTTTAAGTTGCATAAATAGAACTGATTTGAGAAACAGTATAAACCAAAGCTTTTTTCATTTCTTTATAATATAATATACATAGTCATTGAGGTTTAAGACCATCATGTCAGATGTGGTCCCTGTTGTGCTTGCAATTTATGATCAGGTTTTCAATACTACCGTGACAAAAAGGGATCCCGTCTTTTCTCTAGCACTGTTATGTGTGACCAAAAGGTGGCAGCACTACCTCCGCTGTCCCTGCGCGGGGTGTTTGTACCTTGTCTCTTCTGTGTAGGGGAAAAAAGGGGGGAACGTGTTAAAATGGAGACTGCATTATCGATTACAATAGAAATAGTTTGTTAACATAAGTAATGGGATTATTAAAGAGCTGTGCTTTGCTGCATGCTCTGTGCAAACAGACACAGAAGTCATGCTAATGATTTTGAGTGTCACATGCGGGCTCTCTACACAAAACTTCAGTGATTGAGCAGATGTCTGATTGTGTAAAACCAAATATTCTCTTGCCCAGATCAGGGAGTGGCGGTTGATAACACAAGTCTAAATCAGCTGCATCAACTCCCGCTGCACTCTGCAAGCTGTGCGCTGCGGCTCCTGTTGACCAGAGGCAGAGCAGACTCTGCAGAATCCTTTGCTGGCTGTCTGCCATTCGCTGGAGGTTTTGATTCATAACTTCCAAAGAAAAAAAGACAAGACTTTACAATGATGGTTTGTCTTCAGTTATTCTGGTAATTATTTTTGTGAGTAGGACGTGCTAGAGAAATGCTCTGCATTTTGACCAAGCCAGATTGCTTTAGAGAACAACCTTTTTAGCAGCTATTACTGCTACATATCACTTTTATGATCACAGTGAAATGATCTGAAATACAACTTACTTGTGTTGTACTGAGGTTTTCTTCTTTTTGAGGATATATATTTATTTCTTCTTTTTTTTTTTTTTTTTTGCCATATTGAATAAAGTCAATGCTACTGCTTGAAGGCTGCATGTTTTTTCCTTCCTTTTGCTCCTGGCAAGTACTTTCCCATTGGCTGTTTCTTGACCTTGCCTGCATGGGGTTTTTGGAGGAAGAGGCCTTGACGTTATTCCCTTCAAAGGCCTCCCCAACTACTTTTCACCTTTCCATTGGTAATCTGTGATAGATTAAATGCACCTCATTGTGTGTGTAATTCCATTCACGCAGGCTCCAGAGTTTGTTGCGGAGTTAAGCTTGCAAATAGAATGCACATGCTAGTGCTGGGAGAGGTCTGTTAGCAGCCTGGATTGCTCTTCCACTGTGTTTCTAATACAAACAAATGTTAAAGGGGCTTAAAAAATGCCCTCTTATTTTCTGAGAGTCACAAGAAAACGATAATATACTTTGGCATTGAGAATCACAGGAAACTCCTTAGCAATGTGAAGCATGCTGCTTTTCCCCATGGATGAATGAGCTGTTCTCCACTGCAGTTCGAGTCCCAATTGACTTGGGGAGAGAGACGGGAGACCATAATGATGAATGAAGCTGAGTATCCCAGATGACAGTGCAGAGCAGTGCTGTTGTGTTGTTCACTTATAAAGTACTCTAGGTTATTTACTGATATTTTTTTTTTCTTTTTTCCAAGGTTACATTGCTGTACATAACACAGGTCAGATCTGTGGAAGAAATACTAGAGTCTAAGGTGTTTTTAGTAGTTCTTTTTTTTGCCCTTTCATCTCCTCCCTCTCTCCCTTCCTCCTCTTCTCCCCACCCCCTTCCTGTTAGAGGTAGGGTTTAGATGATGACAAACCCCATCGATCTGACCAGTGCTGGGTCTGCTCATACAGCTCTGTGTTCCTGCGGTGCGCTACGTAGCAATTGTGTGTCAGCTCTGAAACAAAGTTTATGATGTTTTTGAAGACTCTGTTAGTTCCTGTCAATGTTAACCTAGAAACAGCAACAGCAATTCACTACTCTGTGAAGTGAGTTTGTGGATCTGGTGGTGCTTGCCAAGAGGACTGTAACCCAGAAATGGTGGTATCCTGCAGAGGAGAAATCAAAGAGGAGTGGGGTGGATTTTTCAATGATTAAAGAGCCGTGATATTGCATGGTTTTGTCGCTGCCACCATCGTCAGCTCTCTTGTGCCACCAGTTAGCAGGCAGGGGAGCTGATTAACATACAAATGCATCAGGAATAGTGGTTTCAGTGGCACATCTGTTTACCTGGGACTTGTATCTCCCTAATTCTGAAAGGGACTTTTTTTGGATGAATTAAAAAACCAAACTAAAACATTAGTTTTATGAAGGTTTATGATGTATGGCAGCAAGATTGTTTTTTCCTTATTTGTATTTTGAATGCCATTTTTTTTTTTGAGCAAACCAAACAAACCAAACAAAAAAAACCCCAAAACCCACCCCAAATGTGCATCTTGAGTGTTGCATGGAAGTGTTGGACATTTGTGATTTGAATAAATAACACGCAAACAAGATCATGTGCACAGCAGTCTGTGCATGTAACAAAGAGCTGTTCTTCATGCAAACAGGTTTTTGTACAAAACTGTAGCACTTTTCAAAAGCTGCACTGTGATGTTTTAGTATAGTGCTTTCATAAGAACATGAGGCTTCACCAGTGTGATACTCATCCTCTGTATTCAGAAGAAATGCAGCTAAGTGTTGCTAGACTTGTTCCAGCGATTTTTGTGCAGGGCAGGATGCAGCATCCTCCCTTTTCCTTTTCTATCTGTGAAAGTTGTAAATGCCTTTTTTGTAGTTTCTGGCACAAAATTCTGTATTATAACAGCTGTTCATTTTTTCCTGAAAATTAGCACTGTATCATGGTACCATTAGGTTGGCTTCAAATACTTTGTTGCTCAGGTTTTCTTTGGACTCTAAGGCAATCATTCTGCCATGGGCATAGTGCTGCTGCAAGTGGCATATCCTTGGTGTGTTTTTGGGGTGTATTGTAAAATGCATTTCAGGCATTCATTTGTTCTTATTTGTAGTTGAGCTAACAGGTTTTAGAGACAAGGTGGGATGAGTGGGAGCTGTTCTGCTGCTGCCAGCTTTCTCTTGCTGCCATAGGGTGTTGACTGACCTGCTTTGGGAGTTGGCCTTGGAGGTGGCAGCTTGTTGGATGATTGTTGCTGGTAACAGGTCACMGTAAGCTATGACCTCCTTCCATCATCGAGGCGTTGAACCACTGCCACGTGTTGTGCTGAGAGAAAGCCAATGTCCAGTCAGTATGGCTGAAGTGTGATGTGGCTGAATTTTTGCCATTTAATGATCACTGTGGATCAAATTCTGTAGTCCTTAATTAAATAAAGCTCCTTTACAGCCTTTAGTGGGTATTTTGCTTTCCTTGATTTAGGGTGGCAAGATTCTGCTCCAAAATGCTTCCTTGCGCATTTCCTTTGTTGAACTCGTACTTTATATTACTCAAGTTTCTTGATTCTTCTAGGCTTAGGTCCRAGGTAAATGAAATGATCACAATGTAGTATGAAATATTTCAGGGGGCTGGTACAATCCAATTTTGCAATTTATTTTATAGGTGAAGGTGGAATGAAATCTTCATCTGCAGGAAGAAATAACAGTCCTTGTGATGAAAGCAGTGCTCTAAGATTTGTGGACACCTGTTTGATACTTGGTTTTGCCACAGATGACTTCAATAAGCCAGAAGTCATTCTGTGCCTCAGCACATCATCYGCAGAATGGAGGTGGCAAGGACAATATTTTCCTGTCTTCAAACAAGTATTGTGCAGACTCTTCCAAAATGTAGCTCAAAGCAAAAGTAGGAAGAGAATGGTGGTACTTATATAGCATGGTAACGGGGATCTTTTAAATACYTAGTGTCATTATTGAAATGTATTTACATTGCTATGTAAAGTCTTCTTCACAGSACTGCTAAAGAATAGCTTCTTTACAGTATAGCTGAAGTAAAGGGCTGCTGAGTATCCTGGTTCACATCATACCTGAGACCTGCTAGTCCCAGCATCAGGGAGAGGGAAAAAAGTGTTGTGGGTTTAGAAGGACAAACTATGACAGTGTAACTGCAATTCCTGCTTTTCTTTGCTGTTGCAGGATAGCCCCATTGTGGGGGTAGTTTGCGTGGTTGGAGATGTGGTAGTGGTCTGTGCCAAGATTCAGTATGGTGCTGATAATGCTTTATTGCTGTAATCCTTGTGTTGCAGGTTTCAAGGAGATTAGCCAAGGCTCGTATCTCTGATGAAGAGGAGTCTCTGAAGAAACTATTCTTTCGTGTGTGGTAATGAAACTCTTCTTTCCCAGAGGACCATAGCATTTCTCTTCTGAAATCCCTAATTACATGACACTTTGATAGTGAAGTGATGATTTGGTTAAATCGCAGACTGTCTTACCCTTTCCGAGGGGCATCATGTCTTAGTTTAGGGTTTTTTTTGGAAACCAGCTCTTAGCTTTGTCATCTGGTCTATTGTGCAGACTTCAGTCATACAAGCTCCTGCTGCCCTAGTGTTCCCAAAACAGGGCAAGCTCTTATCTGCAGAGATGCTTTACCTATCTTTGCTAATACTCTGGAAACATTGACAGGCAGCCTTCTTTGGAGTAGGGCAGAGCCACAAGCATTTCCTTCTAAACCTCTGTTTCTCTGCTGAGCAAGCATTCATTTTAGGTGTTTATAATAAAATGGAAAATCTATATTAGTATGTAATACCACTAGAATTTATGAATATATAGGGCTAGTGACACTTCTTTCTATTTTTTTGAGTCTGTTCCTCATCCTGTTCTGAGTGGGAAATGGAACATAATACTGAGATGGCCCTTTGTGTTTCTTCCAAAAATACAACAAAAATAATCACGGGATTGGCTCAAAAATAATACAATTTTATTTTTAAGCTATAAAATAGTATTCAGATTCTTTGGACTCCTTGTTAGCATTTGGAACCTGCATGATACACTTAGATTGTTTCCAGTCTTTTTTCCTCTTATCATGAACTTTATTTTCTTTTTAAATTGGGATCCTTCTGTAATTGCGTCTCTCCGTGAGCCTGATGTTAAAGTGAAAGATGAAATATCTTGCAACTTGCAGTAATACCCTTAGAACTGACAGTAGTTAGAGGTGGAATAGATTTGTAATCTGCTTTAGAAAGCAAGCACAGTWTGTGCTGCTAAACAAGAATTAACTGATATTTTTTCATATCTCTTATCTGAATCATTTACAGGCTTACTGTAGTGGTATCCCAGCCCCTACAGAAAAAAAAAACTCAAGACCCTATTATTCTGTAAAAATGGAATACAAAATAGCCTTTAATTCATGCTTGCTTTTTCCTTGCAAAAGGAAATGGTAAGGATTTGAAGTTGTCATGATATTTTACCTAGTAGAAAAAAAAAATAAAAATGGGCCARTGGATGCCTGCCCATTTACTTCATTAGAAGTATTTTATATGAAGTAAACTGCTGTACTTGTATGTGAGATGTAATTTTTGGTAGGGTGGGTTTTTTTTTAAATTTCTAGTGACTTGGTGTGGACCTGTAATATAAGTGTATTGGATAAATGTGTTGAATGGCTTAAGAAATAACACGTTGTCTTGTTCTTCATAATATTTATATTAAGTTCTTTATCAATGTAGGAAAGCTCTTGTACCTAAAAAAATACCTAAGGCAAGGCTTGAAATTGTAGGTGAAGAACATAATTATATTCTGTAGGGTTATAAATGCTATGAAAGGACATTACGGAAAAATATACAACTACTTCGTTTCTGTTTAATGCAGAAGGGGAGAAGCTTTTGGGAGGAAGCGTTGCAAAGAGGAGTAGCTTTTGGGAGAAAGACTTCCTCGGTACAGCAGCTTTGCTTTGCTGAGAAGAGAGGGAGCCCCCAGGGACAGGAATGGGTATGGATCTTGGAGCTTTGGTGTTTGGGTTTTGTGTAAAACCTGCTGCTGACCATGTCACTTGTTTTATACGTTTTATTAGGGAATGCTTTGAAGTGTTTGGTGAGGCCAGAGCTGCTGTGTAGTGATAGTTTTGAAGTGATGGGGATAACCAGGCTTCTCCTTGAACACAAATGATGTGACTAGCATCAAGGAAAAAAACCTTATTTTTACAATAAAGGATTAACAGCATGCACTTTGCTAACATATAAGCTACATTGCCATACAGAAGGAACCTGTCCTGACAAGATGTCTCCCGAGATAATTAATAAATGTGTTTTTTTTTTCTGTTAGGCTATCAACTTGTTGCCCAACTATCCTACAGTCGGTTGTTGAGCTCATACACTTTCCTACTGGTGCTTGATAGCAAGATTTACTGCGTTCTGATTTCCATATGGTTTTATATGCCATTAGCCTTGGCTGTTTTAGGGATGCTGATATTGACAGAGAAAAAAAAGAAAAGCTGCTTCAGCATTTTTGTGGACATGTTTGAAAGGACCTCTCTCTTAGCTACATCTGAGAAGATTTTGCCAGCTTAATGCCTCTTTATGTTTGCTTGCTATGATTTCAATAAGTATTTGCCATTGTAACAGAAGAGTGTGTTCAATATTTAGGTTAACTCCTATTGTTTCATCTGTGCTGTGATCGTGCTACCTGGCCACAGCACCTCACCCTCCTCTTGTTCTGTGACCTGTGTGTTGTTGCAAAAGTGACTCTTCCAGGCAGAGGAAGAAGCAGTGCAGCCAGTGCCCTCTTTCCAGGAGATCAGGTTCTCAGTCTGGGAACATCCTTCTCCCGTTGTCGAGTGTACTTGAGAGTGTGCTGACGGACAAGTAGGAGAAGAGCCATGAGGGCCACGCATCTTCCTCTGAATCAAGTGTCAGAGGTGGTTAAGAGATATTGACCTGCCAGCACTAAAAATCCCGTGTGTGTTTTGGGGAAAAGCAGGGGATAGGCTACCAGCATGAGTTCTTTTTTTTTAATTTTTTCTTCCTTTTTTTCTAACTAATCTGTCCTTTTCTCAGTGCTACCGGGAGGGTTTGTATTGACCTCTGCCCTTGATCCCCTCCCCAGCCGAGCACTGTGTGCCCTCGCTGCGGTAACTGGCTCTAGGGCAGAGGGTAGGGCTGCCTGTTTGCCCTGCCTTCATCTGATTGTACTGCTGCTGGTCCTCCCTCTGCTCTTGCCCACTTTTAAGCCCCGTTGAGGCAGCGCAGACTTCTCTGGTCCGTAGCCCCTGTAATGTTGTCTGTGAATTCCAAGTGCAAAGGCTTTAATAGCTTTGCAGTAACGTGAGGTACAAATGCAGTGTCTGTTGCATTGCAGAATCCCTGACAGCAATACCCGGACTGGGAATTGTAATTGAGGTCCTGTAGAGGTAGCAAGTTTCTGGATCATGTCATGCTGGGGTAATAGACTGATTCTGCAGCCCAAAGGGAGCAAACTCTGGAGGAAGGGGTTCCAGATGGCTGAACATGGTTCATTTGGCTCAGTTTGTTGGAATTGCAGTCAGCAAATGACTGAACTCTACTTTAATAAAGCTTTGTGGGTACCAGAACAAAGGCATTGAGGAGAGTATAAGGTATGACAAGACAATTGAGCCAGGCTACTTAGCTGCTTATAGGCCCCAGGAGTAATTACTTATTTTGCTGTGTCTGAAGGTATATCACCTACACATTTATCAGGTGCTTATGCTTCAAATAAGGAAATCAGATAGAAGGTTCAAATATATTCTTAAGTTCAAATATATTCTTTAGCTGGTGGGAAGTTATTTAAAATATGCAGTTGCAATAATCTCTATATGTGTATTCAGATTTCAAGTAATGACTCTATCCCTCAGGTTGAGTGACTGATCTTCATTTTCTCTTTGAAAATGGAGATCAACCAGGCAATTTAAAATGTGTTGCTTTCTTGCAGGTCCTGATTCTGCAGTCCTTACATGGAACAGTATTTACCTGAATGAATAGTACCATTGTACTTATTTGCGAGAATAATTGCTCTTTGGTTTAGTAAGGGTGACAAAGTTGAGCTTTAATTTGCAACAGCTAGGACATATGCTAGTGATTTTCTCTTTGCTGCATATAAACAAAGAGTCAGCACAGAAGTATACGGATAGTTTAAGGTTTTTCTGTGTTGGTATCTTCTGTTTGGTTCTGTGATATTGAAGGGAAAATGTTCTTAGGACAGCATTTTCATCGTATGAGAATGTTTGTCTAGACTTGTTAAAATAGGGATATATTTCTCTCTCTTCTCCTTTAAAGAAGCAAACATCAATGTCTGAGAAGTTTCTGACACTTTGAAACTGCTTCTTATCTTGGGAAGAAGAGAAATGGGAAGAAGCAAGTACGGATTTAAAAGAAAAAATGTTGATAAAAGGTTAGAAGGAAATACTTGCTTTTGAAGAAGTAGTGAAGGTTTTTCATGGAGATTTTGCAGTGACCATACTTGAGCATGCATGTTGTGGTATAATCCTACTCCTGTATCGCACCTCTCAGCTATACCTGTTCAATTTATTCAGATCAGCGGACAGGCTCTTTACAGTCACTCCTTCGCCTCCATCTTTCTTGAAAATATCAGGTAATAGTGAAGAAAAAAAAAAAGGCAAGCCTTTTCAGTGTAATATACTGTGATTGCTTGCTGAAACAACTAAGAAGTGATCATACGTATAACATTTTTAGAGAAGGCAAGCCACTATGCAGCCCTGTTTGTGATGGAGAATGGTAGACAGTCATCTGCCAAGGCTTTAATAGGTGTTTTAGTTCTACATGTAGTTACTGCAGCCAGTAATATGCTATTTGCTAACTGTTGTAAAAAAAGCAAATGAATACTACTCAAATTCATATTAAAATATTCAAATTGTTATATATTAAAAAACCAAAACAAAACCAGAGCTGAATGGTAAACATCAAAAAACATTAATTCTTTCACAACACTCTTTAAATTTCCCCAGCCAGTTTACAGGATTTTTTCCACTGCCTCTAAGAAGAAACTTCTGCCTCTGAAGAAGTCATGAGTTAGGAAAATGCAGGGGCTTATTCACCTTATTCACCTAAATTAAAGAAACAGGGTCATTGAGGCTGCAGGAATTCCTATTAACATTTGAATAAATGACAAAGAAAACTAAGTGTCAAGCCTTTTGCTCTCACGATGAGCAATGGGGGCTTTTCTTTTTAATAGATCAGAAATACTTATTCTCAACTTCTGGTTTTGTATTCTTGGTTATGGAAGAATAAGCGTTAGTGGAAGAACGACAACATGTTGAACTTCGGAGTTCGTGCTGTTGGGTGCTCAGGACAGAGACAGCTAACTAAAAATGTTGAGTTCTATTAAAAAAAACCACACTTTTTTGGGGGGCGCGGTGGTGGAAATTTCTGTCATTTTTCTTTGAGTGAAATGCAGTCCTGAGCAACAGTGCTTTTTGTTGTGATGGCATGGTCCCATTCTAGTCTGGCTCACCAAAAGCCATCCATGAAAGAAAGGACCTGACATTTGGAAATCTTGTGCTGTCACGGTAGAAAAGGACCTTCTTTCTCCCTCAAACTCTACATGCCTATTTTGTAGAAGAAGTCAACTTCAAATAGTTTTCCCATCATGAAGGAAAAATACAAAATACAAACAAAAATAACAATTAGTGTCATTTTTTCTATTGTAACATTTATTAAATATTGCCTTTCATTTTTCCTTAAGGAGACATGTAAAATAGTGCTACAGCAAGGTAAATGTAGGTCTGTTTCTGAAAAAATACTTTATTTGACATTCTGCCTGCCATATCAGCTATCACTGAATTTGCTCTAGTTATTTCCTGTAACTTTAACAAGCTGGACAACAACCTCTTTTGCTTAGTATTTGTTTAATTTGATATAATATTTCATTTTTAAAATTGAGATGATTTCCTTGTAGGTATTAGAGCGTTTGGAGAGGTTGGAATACAGTGCCATACTCGTGACACTGTAATCTGGTCACCTATTTAAAAATGCTGTGCTGTTGAGAGGTGTTAGCCCCCCTGTGACCACAGCAGTTTAGTTGCTGGCAGTGTGCCACGTAGGGATGACAGCTCTAGTTCCCCTGCATGTCTTGCTCTTCAAATACAGACAAATGTGATGTTCACGTTAAACCTGCATCCCCACCTGTACCAAGCTTGAGATTCCGTGTTGCTATGTTCAGGGGAAAAAGGTGCCTTTTAGCTCCAGGGGTTGAGTGGCTGCTTGTGCTTTGTGTTCCTCAAGAGCTGCTCCTTCTCTCTGGACCCTCTTGGGAGCTCCCCTGAAGGACTAAGCATGGAGCAGCTACAGCATCCCAAATACCATTCTGGGAACCATCTGGGCTCCTGCTTGCTTGGGAGGAGGAACCTGCTAAACCCCTGCCTGAAGGGACCAGGGAACTTCAGCTGTTTTCCAGTCATCCCAACCACATCCTCTGAAAAATCTGTTAATTATGCATGCGCATGCAATGCTTTGGGACAATGAATGCGTCTTGAAACTCAGGCTGGAGAGAGTGCTCACTTGGGTTGTCTTTTGCAATTGGAGGGAAAAGGTTTTTAATTCTTAGTTCAGTTTTTAATTCTATATTCAGTCAAATATTACACAACTTTTAAACAGAACTCTTTAAGAGGCATGTTTAAAGCTATATTATCTTACTGTGCTTTCATATGGGAGGAACTGTAGCAACAGTGCGTAATATAGTTTCAAATTCTGATTTTCCCTTAAGAGACTTTCAGTTCTACTGCACTGACTTGGTTGCGGGCAGCCTTTTGCCTGTGAGAATCCAGGACAAATGCATGGGGAACACTGAGGGATGGTGAACACTAAGGCTTCAAAAAAGCAGCACAATCCTCTTGCTATGAAAGTATTAAATAAATCTCTGTGGCATTTCTAGTAAGTGGACTTCCTTGTGCACTGGTTTGTAGGGATAGATGTACATTTTCTTGTCCATGTCTGCTCCCTTCCTTCTTCTGAGACAGTGGTGTACCTGTTATGATGGGAACATTTATTCAGCTGGAGTGAAACCATCAATTCATTTTTGCAGAGGTCACCAAAAATCCATCAGGTGGTAACAACACTCAGTCACTACTGATGTGGGCTGGATGTGAGCCAGTGATCTAGAGGAGAAAGGCAGTCTAAACCATTACCAATCCCCTGGAGCCATTGCGTCCCCCACTTTTTGCTCATCTTTCTGCTTCTAAAGCTCTCGTAGGTTAATTTTTCTTCTTCTATGTCTCATGTGATAATCTTTCTTCTCTTACATATCTGCTTTTGACTTTCACAACAATATGGCTGACAAACATCCTCAGCATTTTTCCTTCTGATGCAGAAGATACTAGTCAGTAGTGCAATGGTCAATAGGGGTTATTAAAAAAAGGAGGAGGGGGGAAGGAGGAGGGAAAAAAAGCCCACTAGACAAAGGGAACTCTTTATTTTAGACTTTCAAACTAGGGAATAACTCAATGTTTTTATATTTGCATCTTCTAATAAGCGTATGGATACGAAGGCCTGTGGCCGATATGCTATGTCTGTGGTAGAGTGTCCAGAGCTGTATTCCTGTAATTTGAGGTACCCTGTAGTAGGGAAGCAAAAATACCCACCTCAGCTACTAGAGATGAGTACCTCGGCAGTTTGTGCTTTTCAGGCTCTAGTGTTCCTGGCAGTGATGTGGAAATGTCCCGAGTCGTCCGAGTGCTGAGAATAGTCCTGCTATTATAGCAGCACTCTCTCAGCATCTCAACCCTGCTGGGAGTCAGGTTGTATTAACTCAGGTGCAGCGCCATGCGTGGGTGGCTATACTGCTTCTGATATTTGTGTTGGATTGTACTTCAAGATATGGCTGAAAATCTGTGTGTTTATGGGCCAGGTGATAAGAATTCAGACTTGGATTCAAAACTGGATACTGGCGAAGATTTGCCTGGACTATGTTAATTTTGAGGGAGTAAAACCCAAGAATTCTTCCTGATTTTTTTTTTTAATTGTTCCTCCTTACTGCTATACTGTATAAATGCATCCAAAAGAGTATTTCTAAGAAAAATTGCAAAAGGGGCTATAAAATATTAAGTCACATAAGTACGTATTCATTCTTGAAAAGGGTTTGCAGCCATCCTGAGAATACTTTTTTGCTGCTGGAGTGTACCTAGTTAGAGGGAGAAAATACCCTGTGACAAATTAATAACTTGCAGGAGCAGCTGTATATACTTTGGGAGGAGTATGTGTGCTGAGATGCTTTTCCGTAACAAATCAAAGTCTATATTTTTATATGCTTTGTCAACATAAAAAAAGTTTTGTTACATGAATTAAGTCTTGCTGCATCACCTAGGATTAAAATGGGTCCTTTGCCCTTTATTATGTAGTATTCCGATGAAGCGAGGGTTATAATAGGAACACCTCCCCTTGTATCCCGTGCGGCTTTCCTCCCCTCCTCCCCTTCCAAATTAAAGAAACCAGGGCCTACTGTTTCTATTTAATAGAAATTATTTTAAATTAGCCTGGAGGTGTGGTTACTCTTGTAATCCAGTGCTTGTAAACATATGATCCTGCCAATAGAACAGCATAGGGTATTTTAAGCTGGTATGAAGTGGACCTCTGCCAAGAATCTTTTTGTAGGAATAATTAAGTCTATTTTTCAATGTCATGCTTTGCTCTGTGCAGCCTCAGTTATAAAATAATCCTGAAAATAATCTTGAACCTTCTGTGAGGAAGTTGGAAGTGTTGAAAATTATACTTATACTACAGCAAACACAGCAAGCCTTCTTTCACTGTTATTGGAAATTTCCTTTAATTTAAGCATATGAAATCTGAAATTACTGTAAATGAATTGGTGCAAAGCTAATATTGTCACCACTTCCTTTTGGCATTTTATTACATCATGTATCTTTTCAGGAACAGTTTGCACTTATCTATGGAGCTTTAAATACTGCCCTAGCGAATAAACATTTCATTTCAGTAAACAATCCCCAGAAATAGATTTTTACCGCAAGTAGTTTGTTTTTAATAACACATGCTGGCTCTTGGAGTTAGATTCCTAAAGGAACTGTAAAATGCATTTCTATTGCAGCATCTGACTTCCCTTCTTTGTCAACCTTTTAACAGATGTGTTTGGTTGTCTGTAGTTACAGGTCAACTCTGTTTATTAAAAACAAAATAAAAACAAACCAAAAGAAAAAAAAACAAACAGTTGAGGGATGGAGAAACAGAGTGCACATATACTGAGACAGATACTCAAATTCGAAGCAATTTTTTTCAAGTAAAAAATGCTGACTTCTAAGACACTAATTTCAAGCTCTGAGTGTGGTACGAAGGTTGCTGTTAGGAAGTCAGCATTACAATTCTTTATGGTGTCTTTTTTAGTCAAAGGGCAGTTTTCACTGCCATTTTGAGATTGCCAGTATTTCTCAAGAACGAACCTAATTTCTGGGAGAGAAACTGATTTAAAAGTATTTGCTTTTTGTGCATTTGATGTCTCACACTTCTTGTAGTGGTGGGCTGTGGACGTGTTTTGTAGAGCTAGTAGTTTGAGTGATTGGTATAGGGCACGGAGGTGCTGACACGGGAGTGACGTGGTGTGGACGGGGAGGAGCGGGCAGGAGCCTGCTGAGCTCGAGCAGGACGAGGTGCTACCCACCAGCTACGTCCGTGACACACCAGAGGAGCATGAGGGCCCAGAACCAAAGTCCATTCGAGGTAGTGGAAGAATATCTCCCCTTAGTTCAGTGGGCTTTGCGTCACGCTGTGGGTTTTGAGCCACAAGAAGGCTGTGCAGAAGCTAAGGTCTTCTGGCAAATTTGGAAGTCAGTGAAGTTATCTGGGACTTGAGCCCAGAGCTTTGAACAGTGGCCTTTCTTACCAAAACTGTGTTCTGGGGACACAGGTAATTTTGCACCCAAATCCAGCAATGTGTTTAGTCTGTGTAATTTAATTTTATGTTTTCTGAGAGCTGGACAAGGTAGACTAATGATCATAATTTTATTAAAAAAAAAAATACCATTTTTTTTCCCAGCTGTTTGTATTGTCAAAAATACATTTCATTCAGTGATACATTGATTCAAAAATACATTGCATTCAGCACTGATATGTGGCAAACATGCTTGTACCTGGGAATCTAAAGATATAAAAAAGGTTTCTGGATTGGGCTAATCTAGTTGTAAGGTATTTACATCAGTATAGTTAAAAGCAGCACTTGGTCTATTAATATTTTGTGTTTCTCCCCTCCCTTCTATTTTTTTATCTTTATATCTTTTACTTCATGCCATGTGTAATGTTTGCTACACATTTATAGTGGGTGATATTCAGATCTCCTTTAAAGTAGCGTAAAACAAAACATGATTTGCCTGGAAGAGGTGTCAATATATTCAAATCGGGTTCTGCAACAGAAAGCTTCCCTACAACTTGTACTTTTTTACACACATTCTTGGAAAATACCTAGGCCTGTCATTAGTTTTCTCGCAAAAATTTCAGCTGTGAGATTTTTGTGAACGAAAGCAAAAAAATCATTTCTCCGTGGGTTCATAGTGCTTGTATATGAGGATTAGGCTAATGCAAATTCACAGGCAAAAATCAATATAGATTTCAGAAATCCCTTCTGTTAACGATGGAACTGATCATGCAGTTCACAGCCCTAATTATGTATCTTCTTTATGAGACAATAGTAGTATCTCTTCACATGGACATACAAGTTGAATTTAACCTTCACCCTATACTAATTTTTTCTTGCAGGGAAAAATATAAGTGAAGTACTAAATATTATTTGTCTGGCCAAGGAGTAATAAAAATGATAGGCCATTTTATAATTTGTTCAAAATAATCATACTGTAAGGAATAGATTAACTTCTCCCATCTCCTGTCTTCCAAAATAACAAATATAAGGATTATTTCCAAAGTAGTGTTGCCTACAGAAGTTGCAGCATTAGACAGAGGTTTACGGTGATTAGAATAGTTATCACTCAGATTTTATGCTTTTATGGAGTAATATTGCAGAGACCTTGTAATCTGAGGGTAATAAACATTTCCGAAGAGGAACGAAGGACCCATTTCTTTTAAAGGGCTGTATGTTTCATGTGAAGTCACCCACCTTATTCTGATAGCTACTGAAGAGCTGAAATGCAGTGAAACCACTAGTGAGGTTTTGTGCTTGCAGACTGCAGAATGGTGCTCCAGGATGGAGTTGTCTGAAGGCAGACAGGATGCAGGGGTGATGCACACCCCAGTAAAATTTACGTTCACCATAGGCATATTGGTGGTTGTAACAGATGGGGCAGCCCTCGCGAGCTCTTGCACTACCTGCCGTGCTTCATTTTGAGACATCCCAGCCCTGTTGGTATACGGCAGATTTCTTTCCCCAGAAGGGGTTTTCCTTCCTTCTTGCAGTTTCTGAGTGAGTAATCTATCCTGAGTTCCACTGCATATTCTGTTGAATATCAAATAATATAGTAAGTCCAGTTTCTACCTTGCCACCCCTTCCATCTCTCTCTCTTCTCTCTTTCATTCACCCACCCTGGTAATAATTACTTCAGCTGTTTCTGCAATGGTATGTGGTTCTGTACTAAGGAGAAACTCTTCCTGTGGTCTTGAACAAGGAGGATATATTTGAAAGCAGTGTTTCTTGTGATGCTCACAGAATAAGCTGAGAGTTTTTGTTACCAGCTTATGTACTTTGATGCACCTGGAAGGGATAGAAATAGTTTTATTTGGTACTCTCTGAGGGACAAGTGAGGTTCGTGGCAAGCGTACATCAAAGAAACAAATTTTGCCACCTATTAGTGACATTTTTGGTTGTGTATTTTTTTTTTTATTTTAATGAAAAAATTATGTTAAAAGAAACACTTGGGTTAGTTTGATGTGTTGCTGAGCTGGAGGTGCATCCGTTCTTTGTTGCTTTGAGGATAATGCAGCATATGGTGGCTATTGCTGGATTAAAGGAAAAGGCCCAATTTTAATTCCAGCTGTGATCATGTGATTTTTTGTGACTTGCAAAGGCTGATGAGGAATGGATTTAGAATATGGGATTTGAATTTTGTGACCTTGATATTCTCTTAAAAGGGAGCTTTAAATTGTCAGTTCTTTATAGATTGTGTGAATGTGCTGGAGCTGTAATGTTAATGGCAGTTGGGCACAGCTGGTGGTGGTTAGGATCATCTTCTCGAGGACACTCCACCATGTGACTGCAGAACAGAGAGAAATATAATTTGTTAGGTGTTTAGAGTAGTTGAAATTAACCAATTAGGCCTGAAATTGTCATTTTGAGATGTAATGTGTTCATAACATAGAATGTGCAAAAGATGTTTTAGCTCATGATTAAGAACTAAAATGAGGAGGGAAACCCTAGAGATGATGATAATTAAGCTCAGATGGAAGAAAACTGTCTAGATGGAAGAAATTTAGAGCTCTACAGCCTTTTCAAAACTGTAGTTTGAGTTTGCCTTGTATCCTGCCATGGAGTGGCTGAAGTTTCAGTATTCAGAGGGAAATTTTGCTGTTTTGGAGAATTTTGTTCTTTCCAGTGTTATGCTGAAGTAATATACGAGGGATTTACAGGGAGAATAAAATCCATGGATGGGAACTTCCATGCACTTTCAAGTATACTTGGCATTCTCCAAAAGAATAAGTAAAATCTCTTGACCTCATTAATGCTTCCAGATACTTTTCCCATTTCCTTCCTACACCTCTCAAAAATAAACATGCCACTTCTGTAGTTGATTTTGCTTCTTTTCTTGCTAATTTTTGCCTGGTAAATAGTCAGATTCTTTCTCTCTTCACCACAATCAAATTTTCCCTGAATAAGGTCACTAACAGATTCTTCAAGGCAATACCTGCCTGGTCTATTGCTTCTTTTTGTACAAGCAGTATTCTCTCTCTTTTGAAACTTTCATTATTAGGCTTCCAGGGTTCAGTCAATGCTTTTCTGTTGTTCTTTGCACATTTTCCTTCATTTTCACTGTTACTGGTTCCTGTTCAGTCTTCTCTGCAATAATTTTTCCAAATTCTAATCCCTTCTTTCTGTATTTTCTCTGTGGCTGGCTTCTGCATTTAAAGCTTCGAACAGTATCTTCATGTTGATGACATCCAAATTCCCTCTGAAATCTTTTCACATCTCTCTGGTTTTTTCATTCCTTGTTCTGAATATCTGGTTACCTTCAGCTCAGTCCCAGTCACTGTTACTATCACCATTCTCAATACTGATTGCTAAAGTATTGAGCTTGACTCTTGAGCCTTTCCTCCTTTATCTTGGTAGACAAATCTTCTTGGTTCTTCCTGTGTATACTGCTTGTTTAAACTCCTGCAATAAAATGCCTGTCTTTGCTTTAGTAACTAGTTTTCTGAACTACTACCATTTCTTCCAATTTCGTCTCCCTTCTCTCTGCAGTCCTGCTCAAGCCTGTGCAAAATCTTGCTTTCTTATTCTGTACCTCAACATACACCAAAGCCTGTCTGGTTCACTGAGTGCTTTCTTTCCAACTTCCTTATCAGTGACATGACTGTTGTCCTTTGCCTTGTCTGCTGTTGTCCCAAAGTCCCCTGTTTTTTCTTCATCTTCCTGCTGTATTTATTTCCTTGTTGTTTTATTTCCTTTGTCCCCCAGGGGCATCTTCTCTTCTGCTGTTGCATGCCCCATGGAGGTTAGACCAAGATGTCTATATGGTATTTAAAAAAAAAAAAAAAAAAAAAAAAATTATTAGTTCAAAAGAGGAGAATCTGGTTTATTGTTCTAAGTAGTGGGTTATCTGTGCAATTCAGGAACTTGAACATAAAATTTTTCACCTTTGTAACTTGTTATTGGAAAGTGATGAGGTGACACTCGAGGGTTCTTATGAATAATAATTCACACTTAGGAATAATTTAAACTCCAACTTTTTTGAAAAAAAAAAGATTATTCTGAATTGATATTAAAGAATCAATGACTAGAACGGAGAATTTTTAATAAGCTTACCGGAGGTCTGCAGTGCTGGGACCTCTTCCCAATGATTTAAAATGCATTTCATGTTGATTTTCCAAGGTTTAGGGGGATTTATACATGAAACTAAGAGCCTTTTCAATGTTTATTTCTCATACTTGGCATCTCCTTACTGCTGTTATAATGCCATCTATTTAGACTGAATACAAATTAATAAAAACAAAACCAAAGCAAAACTCGTATTTTGGTTCTAAATGCCTCAGTGGTATACTAGCAGTATGTGCTTGCTTGTTTAGAATTCAAAGTAGGTTGAGTTTTGTGGTTGGTATTTGTGGTAGAATGTTTTCCTCTCCAATAGTTGTTACTGTTCTCCTGTAGTGAGTGTAGTCAGTCCCTGCTAGTTTATGTTGACTGCTAAAGGATGTGAAAACTATGTGGGCTCTTGTTCACAGGAGAGTTTCGCCATGTGTTCATTATTTATGAATCATGGTTAAGTTAGATGCCCTCCACCCCCCCTTTTTCCAATGTAGGCGCACTCCTGTGAAGGGTAGAAACGTAGTGTATCAGCTTTCACTTAAGAAATGCCAAAGCACTTCTTAGAATTCCTTCATTTGAAGACCTGGGGCTTTAAGAAGAAATACAAAACTATTACGAGTTGAAAGTGAAATTCTTAAATTGGGCAACAGGTGATAGCTTCCATCTCAGACCCTATATGTTTTTATACATTCAGGAAGTAACAAATACAGCAAATAATACAAGTGTATACTAGCGCAAATGTTGAAACGTTGTGTTACCTTCTAGCATTTGTATTGCCTGGCTACAATGTGCTTCATTTAATTTTTAAATCTGCCTATTTATTTTGCATTTCTCTTAAATTTTATGGACTTGTGAAAGTTTGAACACTGGAATATTATGTATTAAAAGTAACTCTGACCAAAAATGCTGTCTTAGGGTGCTTGTGGAAAATTAAGCTGGTTATTTTCACTTTTGTATATTACATTTTTCATGTATTCATGTGTTTTCTATACAGAATGTTTTCCAGATAAGGAGTGTAAAAATCTGCCAAAAATACGTTTGCATGTGCAAATATACGCATGTATAGTCATAAATGCCCAGATAGTCCCTGTGTTAAAAGTCTTATCGTGCCATTTGAGGCAGGCATTTAATGATAATCTTTTACAGTTATAATCTCTTACAGCGAGAAAAAAGTTACTCACTTTCAGGGAGGGTAAAATACACAAATTTGAGTGAAATTGCCATGAGAAAGCAGTCTGTATCCTTTCTGACAGGCCTCAGTGCCTCTAAGGAAAAAGAACAGCTACCATTATGCATAAGCAGAGTACTTTGCTTTTTTCTCCTCCATAACTTCTAATTTCTATTAATTTCCTGGTTAAATGCACTAAATCATTTCTCCTCATGCTAAAAAGGATAACCTAGTATATCCTCACACAGAATATCTGAAGTAATACTGTTGTTGTCCCCCCTCCTTTCCTTCTCAGTAAGATCCCATTTGCTTGTGCTTTAAAACTTCTGTTGTGCCTATTTAAATCATTTTAAGATGTTTGCTGGTTTTGGCAGATAAAACCAATTATAGTTATAGCTCTGTACCTCAGGAAAGTGAAAGAAGTGCGTATGGTTGTATAAAAATGCCCCAAACATTAGTTATCTGGAAAACTTTACCCGTCTGTCTTGTGAGATTTCAGGCTGTTCTTGTTGTTTCTCAGTGGGGAAATATGTCCTGTGTAGCTGTAGGCATTGCTGTTCCTGCTGGAGAATTGGGCAAGAGCTGATCCAGCAGGATTAAGAGCTGATTTCTTAATATTGAATGAGAACTTGTAGGCAGCATGTGTTTGAGTTTTGAGGGACACCAAAAGTGAAGATTTTTGTTATTTATATTCCAACAGAAGCTCATTCAAGATCAAAATCCTATTCTGCAACCTACTGTTCCCCTCTGTAGGGACACTCCCTTGCCTACTGTGAATCTTGAAGTCTGTCCATGTTCTAGCTGTTACCTGTAAATTCATAGAATATTTGCTAAACTCCCTGATCTCCTAAGGATAAAGTGGTGATTTCTCTGGTCAAAAACAATTCTGACCTGGAAAAGTAAATCAGAGAAGCGTAGAATCATTTAGGTTGGAAAAGGCCTTGAAGATCATTGAGTCCAACCGTAAACCTAACACTGCCAAGTTCACCACTAAACCATGTCCCTAAGCACCACATCTACACGTCTTTTAAACACCTCCAGGGATGGTGACTCAACCACTTCCCTGGGCAGCCTGTTCCAATGCCTGACAACCCTTTCGGTGAAGAATTTTTTCCTAATGTCCAATCTAAACCTCCCCTGGCGCAACTTGAGGCCATTTCCTCTCGTCCTATCTTGTTACCTGGGAGAAGAGACCGACACCCGCCTCTCTACAGCCTCCTTTCAGGTAGTTGTAGAGAGCGATAAGGTCTCCCCTCAGCCTCCTCTTCTCCAGGCTAAACAACCCCAGCTCCCTCAGCTGCTCCTCATAAGACCTGTGCTCCAGACCCTTCACCAGCCTCGTCGCCCTTCTCTGGACACGCTCCAGCACCTCCATGTCCTTCTTGTAGGGAGGGGCCCAAAACTGAACACAGTATTCGAGGTGCGGCCTCACCAGTGCCGAGTGCAGGGGGACGATCACCTCCCTACTCATGCTGGTCACACTATTCCTGATACAGGCCAGGATGCTTGTATTGGCCTTCTTGGCCACCTGGGCAATGTCCAGTAGCTCTTATCCTGCACCATCTGCAGTCACTGCTTTGACTCCGATCCCTGATCTCCTCTAGTAATAGTTCACTTGCTCGCACTTCTTGTTGAGTACAGGGGGAGAAAAGAAGTGGAAACAGCAACACCTTCCCCATTCAACCTCCTTGCTTAGGATGAAATATGGAAAGGGGGAGCTCGCTCTGTAAAAATCGTAAAGGGGAAGCAAATCTATTCTTCCCATGGCCTTGTTGAAAGAAAGAAAGGGGCAGGGGGGAAGGCAAGGAGACAGCAAACAGGTACATGAGAAGCTCTGCCCACGGAAGCTTGGTGAGGGGAGGGGCATGATGGCACCCATCTGCCCGAAGAGGGGTCGAGCACTGCTGTAGCAGGACTTCCACTTCTTCCCGGTTTTGCCTGTATTGCTAATACTGATGGCGTGAGCAAAAGCTGCGTGTATTGGGATGGAGCATCACCCCTTGCTCGACAGTCACACCAAGCACGATGTTTTTGGCTCTAGCCTGATGAGAGGAGTATCTGACCAGAGAAAGCCCTACGCTATTTGGTCAGTGTGCGTGAGGGGGGGAGATCAGTTCATTTTGCTGAGTGTGTGGACTATAAGATGAACTAAGCCAGCCATCTTCACAGTCCCCTTATTGATACTTTACAATTAAAGGTTAATTTACTGTTGAAGTCCTGTAAAATAATGCATACAAAATGCTGATGTATAGATTTGTATTGTGGAATGACAGGCAGCATACAAGTAAGCGAGTCATAACCATCTCATGCTGCCTCTCACCTGCCATCGAAAGTGCCCATTTTATGTAGCAGCCGTGTGAATGTCAATTAAAAGGAAGCTTTAAAAAATTAGGTAGTTTGTTAAAACAGTATTGAAGGAGTTATTAAATTTGCTTAAGTCCATTTTGTGAACTGTTCTGTATCCTTTGGGTTTGCCTGATGCTACCTAGATTATGCAGTATTTCTACTGTAAACATGAATAATTTCAGGTACTGCTTTATCTGTTTCTAAACTCAGATTCAAAGCCTACGTGGCATATAGTGCCTCCTGAAAACCTGCACGCTTTGCAGTAGAGGTTTCTCTCCTATATTTACTCAAATAGAAGTGGATATAGTGTTTGCTTCTCAAATTTTTGGTCTGACTCCTGTGACTCTGACTTCAGTAAGTAATGCCGGTAGCATGGGTAGATGGATCTGACAGAGCTGAGAACTAACAGCATGTCAGACGCTTTTCTCCGATGAAGGCTATAGATCAGAGCTAGGAATCTGCTGGAGCTGGAGAGGGTGACAGGGGAATAACATCCCTTTCTCTTCCATCGACAGGGGTAATAACTCCTGGCTCTCTAGGGACAGATTGTAAAAGCCAATAGCCAGAAGCTGTGAAGCAGGGAGGGTGGAAGAATTGAAAATTAAAGAGGGAGTGAAAATTTTGTGTAAGGCTTTAGTGAGATGTTGGAATAAACCATCAAGTGTCATTCTTTTAATTGCCTTATTGTTGATAGAAAGGGTTCTTGCAATATTAGTTTTTATTACTTTATAAAGTTAAAATATTAATAAAATACTAGTTAAAATCATTAAGATATACCATGCATGCTTTTATATATAGCTAGGTATCAGATATTCTGTGATAACTGCTGTTATTGAAAGAATGTGGAAAAACGTTTTACAAGTATTGCTTTAAAGTTAAAGATCTCTGAATAGTAAAAAAAAAATTTGTTAATATAATTACTATATATAGACATATTTTGAGCATGGTGATGCTGTACATTGTATACAAATCAGATCATGAATTCAAATGGCTGTGTGATTTATAGTTGGTATCTCTTCATATGTAAAATCTTACATTGTTGAATCTTCCATACTTCACAAGCATTTAAACTTAGGCTGCATTTGTGTCCAAGAGGAGTATTCCAGTACTGCTAGGTTTTACAAATGTTACGATACTTACGTTATACCGTGAGTCTTTCATTAATTTCTTTGTGGAGCAGTAGCTTTTAACAGTTTAATGCTGAACACTTAAAGAAGCAAAACCATAATAAAAAGGCATAGCTCCTGGACTTTTAAGAAACAGAAGTGCTTAAAAGCAGTATTTTTTATATGAGTTGTTCTTAGTTTTTAAACTGTGACTGGTGTTTAGTTAAATCTTTTACAGACTCAGTTCATTGAAGGTGACAGAAGTACTCACTTGAGCTCAATGAAAAGTAGACATGACAGTAAATTTTTCAGTCAGAGACAGGAGATCTTGTTATAGGAGTCAGTATGGGGGTCAGGGCAGAGCCTGTTGATGATTGAGGAAAAGAGAAGTAAATTCATTCTGCTTCAGGCACTTTGTCAAGTGCCAGTAGCTTACCATTGAGAACTAGTCACCCGTTCTAGTCTTACGGCCCTAGAGGTCACTCATTTGATATAAATCATAGCACTGCATAGGCTCAGCAACCTATTGCCATTCGAGATGAAATAAAAAAAAAGGAATGCTTCATTCTGAATTGAAATGACTGCGAATATCCCACCACATGTTGCTGTTTAATGCAATATGTGGTTAGATATTGATCTCCAAAATCAAGTCATTAAAATGTGCAGTTTTTGTTTATTGGAATGAAGCAATTAAATGGTTCAGTTATGCCAGACCTTACCTTTTCTGATGAAAACTATTGATTTCTTGCCACAGCTTTATAAGCGACAATGTTTTTGATTACTCTTGACAAACCTCCTTGGAGTGTTAATTAAAATTGTACCAGATGAGCAGGTGTGGGAGATCATTAGATCACCCGGATCACACACTACACTTCATATTCTGCAGCCTTGCATAATGAATAGGGCACAAGAGGGGAAAAACAATATCTTCATCAGCAGAATTAGCATCTTCTCTCTCTTTTCTTTTTTAACTAGGTGACATTACATTTTACAGTACATCCATTTATCAGCTATTGAATAACTTCTACTGCATCAGATTAAATTAAATTTCTTTTGAAATATTACATTGCTACACAAATGCAAAAAATTAAGTACTTGGCTGGTTTATGTGTGAATGGTCATAAACACGATACCCACTGCATTCTTTCAAAAACAACGCAGAAACTTTAGATGTTTTCCTAGATAAGACATTTTAATAATGTCTGCATTTTTCTTTTGCTTAACTGCATGACGGTATAAAATAGCATGAGAACTATTGATTGTATTGGTTTTGAAAGAGCAAATTATTTCATGATTTATTAATTTACAATAGATTTTTTGTGTGTGATGTGATATTAATCAGTTTATAATTTTTTCACACCTTAATGTTATGCTAAGACAATGACTGTAATGCATTTCTTGTGTTGTACAGTACGAGGATGGAGTATGCAACTGATTATGAAGCCTGCTGTGATAGGCAGCTCTGTTGACTAGACAGTGTGAGGAGAAAAAAAAAAGAGAGTTAAAACAACTCAGAAAATTAAGGATGTAATGTGATTAAGGATGGGATACATGTTTGAAACAGCAGAGGGAAATGTGCAAAACATTTGATCACAAACTGCTTGGCCTGTAAATAAATAGCTTCAATTTCCATTAGCATCATAGGTGAGTCCTAGTCAACAGTTAACTGAAAGCTTGTGTGATATGTTTGAAGCTCAGCCCAAGTCTTACTGAGCTGGCGGTTTGGGACTTAATGGTTTTAAACTAAAAAAAGGGGGATTATTTAAAAAAAAAAAAACTTCAAGTAATAGTTGGAAAAAGGTAGTTCCTGAGCATCAGCAGCACTTGGGATAGGTGTTCTCTTGAACGGAGCCAGAGCTAAATGTCATGTGCCTTTAGACTAAATTGCCTTTTTGGTGCCTGTTTGTCTTTCTGGAAATGAGATGAAACATACTGTGTAGTACTTGCAGTTCAGCAGTATTGCAGCATTTATTTAATGTTTGTAAAACTTATTTGAAATCCTAGCATAAATGTAAATTCAAAAGCGCAAATCTAATATGCACTTCTTAATGCTTAATTGACTGTGCATCATGCTTTCCAAAAACGCTCCAAAATAGAAATAGTGTTGAAAAGAGGCAATCCTGTGTTAACTGTTACGATTGCAGAATCATAAAAGCTAACACATTACAAAGATGGAAGAGAAGGTTTAGAAGTTACGTATACATTGGAAATGTAGATATATTATTGTCTTCCAGCAGAAATCCGGTTAAATAACTTGAGTTGTCCTATTGATTTAGGTGAGCAATATAAATGAGCTGGATATTAACTCCAGCCAGAGAAGTGACTCCTTTACAGTAATAGTGGTCTATGTTTGAATGTTGTAATTTGATTGTATATTTTGAGCTTGAATACAGAATGTGTTGGTCACCTTTATTTTTGACCTGATTCTATAAGATGTGGATATTTTTGAAGTTATGTGAAGCATTCTTTAAATTAATGAATTTACTACTGCTGACTTCACTAGGAGACATTGCTTCTTTTCAATACGCTTGAAAAGGATGACATTCATTCAAATGCATATAATTTGCAGGACAGTTTTCCATAGACTGAAAATATAATTTGGAGGCTCTCTGTAATCTTTTTAGAAGAAGGTATTTCTATTCCTGGACTATAATTTCTTTTCGGTTAGACTGAAAAAAAGGAGAGAGGAGGTTATTTCCAAACAGTGACTGAAATTGCCATGTACATAGTATTTGCTTGGTAGCTTCAATGTGGATGAAACAAGATTGATTCTTGCAGGATGGTTTAACGTGAATACCTCTGTAACAGCCAGTATCACCCAGTACCCTTTGGAACAGCCTTCGTGAGAGGCTGTTAAACAAAGTGGAATGGAAACTAATACGTACTCTCAGCCCCTGTCAGAGCTGAGGTATAATGTGAGAAACCTTGGAGTGTTGCTGCTTACGTGCTACCTTTTTGGTGGATAAATAGGTTACTGGAACAGCTTGTAAGAGTCAAACTTTTAAGAGCTGAACTTTGCAGGAAAAAGCGAGTAACAAAGATGATTAAATAATCTAACAGGTATAACTGAAAGAAAAAAAAATCATATGCTGTAAGCATCCACACATATTTTTCCATGTTATTCAGTACTTTTGTTCCTGTTGATTTGAGATTTTAAAAAAAGATGAATGATATTAAGATTTTCACTGGCATTCCAGATGTAGCAAATGATTCATTAAATAATAATACTTCTGGAGGTAGAAAAAGCGTTTTGTACTACATGATCAACATCCTAAGGGAAGGCTGAGCTAAATAATTTCAATTTTGTACCCTAAAATTGAGAATAGTTTTTTTGTATGTGAATGCCTCCAAATAAGCTTTCAGACTTCTGCTTTTCTGCTTTCCAAAAGTAGTAATTGTGTAAAGCTGAACTGAAGTGGTGGTTATGTGAAGATGCAGAATAGGAGCAATAATAATAATTCTCCTTTGCATAGTCCCTTTAATTTCAGGAGTCAAAGCATTTCATAATCAGTGATTAAACATGAAATGGCCAACATGCCTGAAAGATAGCTTTGATCACCTGCAGAGGATGCATCAGCAACTATCCAAAATGTAGGCAGGATGTAATGTAATATATTATTGGATAGGCATGGAAAAATCTCTGTGCTTCTAACTGCTGATTTCCTAATTTATTTTTTTTTCAGAACAATTACATCATTGTGTTCATTAGTAACTTTTTTCTTTTGTTGCATTCAAAAGGCTGTTAGCCACATTGCATGTAAAATGAGTGAAACCTGGAATCTCTCAGGATTAGTGGTTCTCTTTATTCTTTGCTCCATATTGAAAATCATTCCTGTCAGCTGATGCTCTCCAAGCTGCCTGGAAGAACTTTGGCATAGTTTTCATAACCTTTCAAACAGTAAAAGCAAAACTCTGCTTTGATTAAAAAAAAAAAAAAAAAAAAAAAAGCCGGAGGACTTTGGCCCAGAGCCATTAAGGATGCAGGCGACTGCACTGCGGTCTGACAGCATATTCCACAAAACACTGAAAAGTTCTCCTCGGGGTCCCTGGAGTGGGCTGAGGCACTTTGCTTGTACTTAACATATATCAACTGTCACCCGACGGCAGTCGGTGTTGAACTGAACACAATGGAACATCCAGATGGTCTAAACAAAGCGAACAAATGTTCACTTCTATTAAAAGCTGTTTACATCAACTTCCAGTATTTCATGTGCTGAAGTTTATATTGTGTCACTACTGGGGTGCTTAGCTCCATCCTCAGTTCATATCAGGGATTTCTAAACTATTGTAGCTTATGTGTTAAAATAACATTCTGAATATGCCTTAAATACATGTCGCTGAATGTGTGTTTTTTTTTTTTTTATAGGAAATTGGTCATTGTATGCTAATCCCATGCTTTCAAATATTGTAATTGATTGTCCCATCTAATTTCCCCTTGCTTTTCCCCTAGTGTAGCCTCCTTCCAGCACCTCCCCCACCAAACATGTGCTGAGCATGTACCGCGCCGTGCCGGCTCCTCTCGTCGCTGCCGGACCGGATCGCCCTCCTCCCGTAGCACAGAGAGCCACTGCTGCTCGCTGGCTGTCTGGTGGGGATCTTTGTGTGTGGCGTAGTTTGCTTTCTTCCCCGAAAGACTCTGAGATATCTACTGCTGTCTTATTGGTGATTAAGATGTGTAAGTGACAAATGGACATTTTACATCTCCTTCCTCTGACCCTTTTTCCTGGTACCCACTTTACTGAAAGTCCAGATCCCAGCCTTCTACTCGCTAAAATAAATTAATTGTTGGGACACAAGCTTAGCTCAGTCTATTGTTTTTATGAAGTTGCAATGAAATTCTTAGGAAGACTGTGAATGAGGAAGTCTTTCCAAAACAGTGCTGTATTTTGCAAGCATGGCTTCTGGTTAATTGTATACCATTCTTGAAAGAATAACCAAAAGTGCTCAAAGCACTGAAAAAAAATTGCACTGATTTAAAGAATTGAGAGATATAATATTCTTTCAATATACGAGTGAAAGATCACATGCAAGCTGTTTTCTGTCTGCAGGGTATTTGTTTGCAAAATACAAATCAACTGTTTTTTCAATTCATTTTAAATTTAAACCTAACCAGCCCTCCCTCCTCCCCACAAACATCAGATTGTTAAGGTCTTAGAGAAGATCGAATTGGACTATTAACCTTTTCAGGTAAGGACTTTTTTCTTTGGTTTGTGCCCTGTAGACCTAGCTGTTACTGATCACCATGGTACAAATAATAAAATGGAAAAAAAAAGGCACTTGCAAAACACTTTTAAACCACATGAATCTAATATTGGGATTCACTGTTTCTTTATAATACCAGTTTATTTACCCCAGCGTATGTCATTCAGCTGCTTGTTAGTGATAGCACTAACTTTCACAAAATGGGCAAAAACATGCATATTTCTTGCAAGAGAGAAATCCTGTCATACTTTATAGGTTTTGAATAAATAGAGCTCTGCAGCATTGAAACAGGGCTACTGTAAACATGTTCTGAAGGTCTGTATGGAGTATGTTGGCGACATTCTTTCTAAGATGTTTGTACCATGGAGAAGATTTTTGAAGTAGTATTGTAATTCTCAAAGTTAGTGCGTTTACAAAGTGGTTAGGGAAATTATCATTCTGAATTCAGGAGGTTTCTTTAATAAGCTATTAATATTAAAAAAGGATGGTAATTTTATAATATAGCATAATTTTTTTTGCTTGTTTACAAATGGTATTTGTTACTCTTTAAGCCTGTTAATTATAGTGTTGAATACAAGAGTTTGGATACTACAAGACTTTTATTTTGGTATTGAGAAATATGACGTGATTTGTTAATTTTTAAGTGTGATTTTAACTGCCTCTGTAAATGTATGAATGAACGATTGAAGCTGTCTCAATCTTGCTTGGTGTTTTTAAAAACTTACAAGAGGTACTTGTAATAAAATGTAGTGTTTTACAGAGCCATTTTCCTTTCTGACAACAATATGTCAACAATATTTTTATCTTACACAATAATGTAAGATAAAAATATTAAATTTTAATATCTGGTTTCACTATTAGTTGCGAAGACGATATGGCAAATAGTGCATTTTTCTCGGTGTGTTCTAGCTGATAATCGTTATGTTGAATAAAAGACCAATTCCTCTTTTCAGAAGCTTTGAACATGAGGTTCCCAGATCCAAATTTGGTATGCATAACTTTTTCAAGTCGGTTCCATTTCATTCTGAGCTTTAATAAAATATTTAACTTTAGGCTATTGATTTGAAAATCTTGTTTGTGGGCTTTTTTTTTTTTTTTTTCCCTAGAATGTTGCAGAGAACCAGAACGAGCTCCCAGGTTTTTCATGCTCTTCTCGCTATTAATTTTTTGTTGCGTGGCTAAATCTCCTTTCCTTAGTGCTGTGTCTGTTGTACAAAGACCAAATCCTTGGCTTAGCAAACATCCTTAGGAATAAAGTTACTGCTGGTAATTTCCTTTGAGATCTGCAATGCCCGCATCATTTTCAGAGATGAAATGGCACCTTACAGGCATCTCTATCTGTGGAATGTAATGGAAGGGGTCTGATACATCTCTGTCATGAAAGGTCTATGATTCACCTTATTGTCCTGAGTTTTTCTGTCAGTTTTGTGAATCCTTGAACCTGGCAGGTATACCACACTGCTCTGCATGGAGATTGTCTCCTGGCATTATGGTGAACTTTGCTTGCAGGACACATGCTCTAGAAACACCAGGTTAAGGTTTTGCAAAATGAGCTTGCACAATGTTTAATTCTTATGGGGTCAGTGCATCAGAAACATATGGAATATATAGAATAATTAGGGTTAAACCCTGGTGACACTGGTGGGCATAGCATTTGAGACTTCTTTTCTAGAAGGTCAAGCTAGTTCCTATGTTATATTGAAGCATGACAATAAGAGCCAAATATTATTCTGCCTTACAAAATGATTAATCTCTGATGTTTCCATTCCAGGGGGTTTATTGCCAAAACTATAGGAAATGGATGCACGAGAAACTGTTTTACAATAAAGGTGACATCATTAATTTTAAGTATTTCACTAAGCAAGACCTTTCTTGACCATGCAGAATGATAGAGAAAGAAAGATTTTACTTTACGTAAGGGAGCCCCGAGAGGTATCAGGACAGAAAACTCTTACAAAACCACGGTTCTCATGTTTGACAGGGGTCAAGCATTGTGCCCGCTGTAGATGAGCCACTTGGAGCCAGATTGTCAATCCAAACGCAAGCTGCTCCGTTTCCTGTTTATGCCTGTGCAGAGTTACACATCCTGACTCGCTCGCCTTCAGCTGCAGGTTTTTCCGCACTCCCTAGGAGATTTCTTCCTTAAAATGGTTTGTTATTTATCATTTAAGTAAGCCATTGGAATTTTGTTAATTCCTGTTTTACTTAGCACATGCAAAATGGTATCATTAGCTAAAGGAAGATAATGTTAAGGTAGTAAGAGTTACTGACACTACTAATTAAATTACCTTTGCAAAACAAAATCTGATGAGACTATGCCTGAATGTAGAGAACCGATGCCAAGTTTACTGCTTCACAGAGGCCTGGCCTATTGTATATCTGACCTGAGGTTATCAGCAATTAAAACCTGGTCTAGTAATTTAAAAATAAGCTTTTTGTATATTACACATTTACATTTTTCCATCTGTCATAAGATTAATTAAACATGTTTGCACCGTAAAGGGACATTCTTAGCAGAGCGGTTTGCTTAGTATGTTTATGAAGTTTCTCCGTGGACAGAAATTGTTGGGATTTTTTTGTTATTCAGCTGTATAACTCCTAAGTAGTCGTCTTTTTGTTTTTAATGCCCCCATCCGATAAAGTGAACTGAAAACCAAACATACCTGACAGTTCACTGTGCTTTGTCCTTTCCCCTTAAATTGAAGCACAATGAGAAATAATTGTGATTATAGCCAGGTTAGCCCTGTCAGAGTTGTTCTGCATTGACTAAGTCATGCCTTTCTTTAAAGCTGAAGTTTTACTAAATTTAATGGGCTTTCTTATAGGTAGCAAAGAGCTTCTGTTAATTATCTACATGCCTGGCTTAAAAGCTAAAGGAGGATAGTTACTGAGGAAGGAGATTGCTAATCAAGCCTTACTTCCAAGCAAATGTGGATGCTATTTGATAAAATGACTGACAATGAACTACATATTCCTCCCTCCACCTCTTTTGTTGCTTTACTGTAATTAGAAATTAGATCTTTAACACATGCTACACTGATTTATATAAAAGCACCAGATTGAAGTTGGAGGGGATTTTATTCAGCTAACAGTAGACTTTCTCATAAAATAACTCATATATGGCATGAGCAGAGTAAGTGTATAATATCAAGTCAGAGTATACTGAACCAGCATAATTGCAAGGAAAAAAAAGGCACATTTTGCAGCTTTTCTGCAAATTTGACAGAATTAGGAGTCATATTTTCACTGTACTCAGTAGGAGCAGGGTTGGCCATGATCTTCAGCTGGAGTCAATTGGCCTAGTTTTAAAGTTAATGGCCCTTTTGCCCTTTACACTATCAAAGAGTATAACCTGTGAGATACTGATAAAGACTTTGACAAAAATATCTAAGCACCTATAATGAAAATTAAGAAGTTCTTCCTTTGATCACTTATTCCTAGTTTGTGAATAACTCCATTAAACTTGGTAGCACTGTCTTTGTTTAGTAATATGGTTTATAGCAGTATGGTATCTAACTACTTGCCAAGGATTAATGGTTTTTAATTTAATGATACACTATGAGGCAGAAAAATCTCATTGTTGCCATTTCACAGACTGAAACTGAGCAACTTCATGTAGTGATTTGTGTAAGTTAATGTAAGACTGTTTAAGACAAGTCTTAAGCCCTTGGTTTTTCCAGTCCCAACTCTGAGGTGCTCTCAGCCACTCGTCCTACAAACTTAAGTACCAAAGATTCACGCCTGACACCTGTGTTCTGAACTTTGTCCCCATTCAAAACTCACTCCCTCCCCAACAAAAAGAAAACCCAAAGCAAACAAAAACCCAAACAAACCACCCCAAGCCACAAGTCAGCTTTGGAAAAATCATTACAGAAAATATCATTCATATACACAACTGAATGAATTCCTTTTCTCCCAAGGGATGATTATATTTAATAACAGAGTAGAGCTGAGGTTTGGAAATTTGGTTTTAATAGATGTTAAACTAATCATTAAATGCAATCAAGTTTATTTCCTATGTTATTTGAAGTCAAAAGGGTGGTCAGAGTCTCTTTCCAGACATTCCCTGTTGTCTTGAAAAATTTTGTTAAATAACAGCTGATGAGAGTATTTATATCTTGAGTAAAGTGAGTATTGTTTGACTATAATTTTCTGGTTTTATCATGATTTATTGTTTGCTTCTTACATTATAGATGTACTTGATGTAAATTGCAGAAAATAACATTTTAAACTTTTTTCCTCAATTGTCTTTTCAGTACAAGTAAGATCATGAAAACATTCTGCAGTACCCAAGTTAACTTTAGAATGGTTAAGCAGCAATTCCCTTGATGACCATGTTCACATTGTGAGATGCATCAACACACATGTTTTGTCTATTAGGCCAAAAGAATATCCCATTTAGGGCTTTTCCCCACAGTAATCAAGGCTGAAGACAGCAAACCAGCATTCCCTTCAGAGGATGCAGCAACAAAATGAACTCAACATTTGTTAAAGACTAAGCCCTCGTACTAGTTCCGTTTTGCAATATATTGTAGTGTGACTTCAGTTTCCTATAGAAAAGGCAGCCAGGGTAAAAAGTACAAGACTGCAGATTAATTTAGCAAAAATGCATTGCTGTCTATAAAGCTCCTTAGGTTCAAACTTGTTGCTGGTTGAAGCTGGCCTATTGACCCTCATCCACTCTAGCTGGGTAGACCTGCAGGTCTTTGCTAAGGTATGCTTGCAGCATGAAATGTCTCAGGCTCTAATTAAATGCAGAATGCATTTAAATAGCCTTTCCAGATGTTTTAGTTAATGTACCTAATATCAATCTGAGCCTAATGCCTTCCTTTATTTAGGAGGTGAAAGAGTTGGTGTGAAATACTGAAAGAGTTGGTGTGTCTTTGAAAATTTTAAAACATGGTATTTGTTTTCCTCTTATGATTTTCACTAGTGTTTTTCACTTATCTACAGCAAACCCCATTTTGCCTACAAGAAGCATATCGTCTGCCTTTTCCTGGAAAAAAACTGGCTGGCATAAAAATAAATAGCCTGTGGATTTGGCAAGATGATAAACAGAAAGATTGTCATTAGTTTCAAAAGATTTCCCTTACATTTGCAGTGGAATGTTGCATTATGCCTCTAGTTGAGAAATGTGAATAGTAATGTCACTTTTACACACCTTGGGATGGCTTGCTGGAGACCACTCAAAATTTTACTTTAAAAACCAAACAAACAAAACCAAGGCAAACAAAACAAGCTATGTTCACAGCTTTGTTTTAAAATATCATGGGTATATTTTTACTAAGGACCCAATTTTACCAGCCTCTTTGTAGAATTCTCATCTGCTCTGATTATTTGATAAAAGCTAATTTTGTTGGCTTGCTTTGCCTTTGTTTAGTTTTTTTTTTTTTTTTTTTTTCCAGAATTCTTAACCTTTCCATACTTCTAGTGTATTTTTACATTATTGCAAAAATTCCCCTTCCTTCTCCTGTGGCTAGCAGGAAGCCAGCAGGATACCAATACTGCTTACTCACGGAAATTAAAAACAAAACAATAGGTAAGAAAAATAAAGAAATAGAGCAAACAAGAGACACTATCTTTCTGTTAAAACTTAATGTGTTGTGTGTTGGTTATTCAATATACTGGCGCTTAAAGTATTGAAACTTCCCCAGGAGAGTTTCTGCAGAATTTTGCTCCTAGTTATTTCAGTGTCTGCAACAGAAATGTGGTGTTGAACTACTAGCCCTGTCTGTGTGCCCGTAAAACGGGTAAAAAGCAGTAAGCCAGCAACAGTAGCCTTGCAGCCCAGAATCCATATTCAAGGTGTGATAGTTTATACAGAGAGGAGGCCTATTTATGAATTTATTTTTCTCGTACCCCTGCAGATGCCGGTGTTCACGGGACTCACCAGGCAGGCACAGGTGATGTCAGGTTGTCTGGATGTGTGTGCTCATCGTCCCTCAATGTGCGAGGTCTCTCTCACTCTCCTGTCAAGTCTTTCCGGAGGTGCTTGGACTATGCTGCGCTCCTGCTCCCAAGCAGAACCGCAGTGCGTGTCAGGGGAGCACTTTCCTTTGAGTGCACCGGCCCAGACAAAGGCACCAACAACTCCTCATCACCCTGCTCGTGCTGTTAAAAATGACCTTAGTAAAAAAGAAAAGGGGAAACTATGCTTCCATCTTCCTTTCTCTTTCTTCCAGTGATGCCAGTGATATGATTATGTGATCAAGTTGCCTATTTCCCCTTGAATCAAAATATAGCTCCTTAGGGTGTCTATTTGAAACATTTTTTGTGCTTAATTTGCATTTATGTAACTTAATTTGCATTTATGTAACTTGCATTAATTTGCATTTATGTAACTTAATTTGCATTTATGTAACTTGTAACCCACCCCTCCTTCAAAAACATTGATTCCAAGTTCTCAGTCTCATACTTTTCTCCAAAGTTGTCATATCTTTTATTTTCTTCAATCTCTAAGTTCATCAGCACCATGGACATATGATCAGAAACCTGTATCCTCACTCTAGACTTCGGGATAAATAGACTTCTCCATTTGCCACTGACACGTGTGTGAAGAACAGCTCAAAACATGATTGAACTCCATTGATTTTTCATAAAAGTTTAATAAGATGATACAGGTCAAAAGCTTTGCAAAATTTGCAATAAATTCCTGTGGTGATCTGCACAAGACTTAGTGGGGAGAGCTGACACCAAAGAAATTTAAACACATGTTGAATTATACGGAGGGTAACGAGAACTTGAAACTTTTTGGTTCATAATTTTGAATATTGGGCTTCAGGTTATGTGGTTTATAACATTGCATGGCTCTCCTTGTTTATGTTTTGTTTTTCTTTACAGGTGACTTGCACATAGCTGATTTAGTGGGCAACAGATCTCAGAAAAATACTTGAATCACTTGCCCAAAAAAGGGAACCTCAGTTACATGTGAGTAAATAGTTTTGGGTTTTGCCCGTTTTCCCCTGAAATAGTTGACTAACATTGCATGAATGCATTCAAATCAGGTGAGGCTCCAGCTACAGTGCTACAGTTTTTAACCAAGTCCAGGGCACAAGTGTCTAATAAGTTCTCTGAGCTGGTTGCAGTACGAGTTAGATGATGTTTAAAAATCAGCTGGGCAAAATGCAGAATCAGTGGTACCTCAGTGACAGATGTCGTCTGGGTTTACAACACAGAAAACACCTCTGCAGAAAGCCTGGGCAGCTCCTCCAAGAGGTTGGAGGTTGTTCCCAGGCCCCGTCCCCTCCTCTGTGCCGGTCTGGGAGCCCACGTCGCTGATGCTGTGCTCGTGGCTGCAGGCCAGAGTCGTGGGCTGAGGACTAGCCAGGTCGGTCTGAGGAGTTGTCCCTCAGGACATGAATTTTTCACGAGCAACAAAACCTTTTTATGGTTTAACTTTGTTCCCTGAGCTCGCAGACTGCAGAGGAACAGGATGTTTATTGTATGTATGGCGACTGTCCCCACTGAAGAGGGGCTGCCTCTAGGGTGGGCACAGCTCCCTTCTGGGGGATGCGCAACCATACCTTGGAATGGTGTTGTGTAGGTGCGGGGTCCTGAGGACCTCCAGTGGGAATGGGGGCTACACCTGGGAAATCTGTGCCTGGCTGTCCTTATTTCCCTTCTCAGCAGCAGGAGGCATGTTCTTCTTTCCTCCCGTGCTTAGTTCTTGCCTCTTCCCAGTGCTGGCAGGTGTGTTGCCTGTTTTTGCTCTCCGCACTGAACTCCAGAACTCGGTGCAGCTCTGCTCAGATGGAGGCAACAGCACAAGGATTCAAAACCTGGGTTTGGTCCCTGACCCTGCCACTGAAGCACCCCAGGACTGATTCATTCCCTTTGCCTCTCTTTAGCTTGATCATTTCCTTTGCAAAAAACCCCATCCCAAAACATCATCACTCCCACCTTTAAAGAATTACACTGCCTTCGGTGGGCTTTTGGCTAGGAGTGCGTGAGTTAAGATGAGGATTTCATTAAATTCCAGTCTTGCCTTTAGTGTGATAGTGGTTCCGTACAGCTTTTCGGGAAAGTGTGCGCTGTGTTCCTCCCGAATGCACTCCTGAAGAATAGAATTTAATGCAAGTAAGGCGCTATGTTTAATCTAATCCTCAGGTTAGCATTATTAAATGATGTTTCAGATATAGGGCATGGTAAAAGTCGTCTTATCATTAGCTGATGTTTTTGTGTCAAATGTACTATATAGATGACTTCATGAAAAGGTGTAGAATTTTCTTTTGAATTCAAAGTCACAAAATATAGTTTGTTGTGAACATTAATAAGTTTTGGCCACAGGTTTTGTGGCATGGGGCAGTATCCTATTAAAGATAACCAAGAATGCCAACTTTCATATGGATCTAATGCACTGAAAAATGAGCTTTGTGCTGCCTTGCTAGCTGGGCGGTATGAGAGAGGAGAATTCAGTGCATAAATCTAAAACCCTCTGGAAAACATTCTTTATAGCTCCAATAAAGTCCTCTAGCTAGTTCAGTGTTTGCTGTTGACACCAAAGATACCTGAATATTCCTTAATGTACTGAAATGTCCCAGAGGGTCACCAGTAAGAATTGTGCTTTTTCTGGCATGGCACACAGTTTTTAAAGGTTCCTCTCTATTATCATCTTCATTGCTGTCCTATAGATGAAAAAACCAGGCAATTCTCTATTTGCTTTATGCGCTGCCTCAGTGCAACAGCTATGTTGCAGAGTGATGCACTCAAAGTGTCAAGTATGAACCCAAAACTGGTGAGAGGATTCTGCAGGAGCTATAAATTCCCTCTTCTCCAGAGGTTATTTCTGCACTCACCCTTGGTGCGCAGAACTCATTTCTGTGCTTGGGTTAGTATTTAGGCTTTCTTTGTAGGTCATCTTTTATTCTAAAAACTAAATTGAAATCCTTCTGTTCACCTGTTAAATTTGTGGGTTCTGTATATCGTACAATGTATTTTAAGGGGGGGGGAATTCTTTTTTGAATTATAGTTCTTCAACTGAAATGGTTATTTTCTCTATAACCTTTCCTGTCAATACCTTCAGAAATACAGTCCAGCAATGGTTTAACTGCTGGTATTTTATAATTAGTATCTTATAATTAACATACGTTTTTATGTAATAACAATTTATCCAGTATGTATGTCAGGCTTTAGATCTTTGCACAATATCTGTTGCTACTAAGACAGTGTAATTTGTTAGTACTTCAGCATCTGATCTGTTCTACATTTCCTTCACACAGATGTGTCTTGATGAGGTTTCCATTAATGTTTATTCTGATTTTTTTTGTGTAAAAAAGACTGTATTTGTGTAAAGATTAGGACCTGGAGCTGGTTAGCAGGTTTCAAAAGTCAGCACCCTGGAGAGAGTGATACTTTAGCTATGTCAGCAAGCCAAGGTAGCTCACCAAGCAAAAAGCATCTTCTGAGCTGAGGACGGACCCAGGAAAGGGGTATGGAGGACAGGACTCTGTTGCCCACTGATGGGTGGACAGCGCAGGTCTCGGCTGCCGCCTCCTGCCCTCGCTTCAGCTCTGCTCTCGGGTGTAGCTGGAAGGGCAGGGTCCTATGGGTCACCTAGCCCTGCGATGCATGTTGAATACTAAGGACTAAGCTACTGGATAAGGTAGGAGATGAAAATAGTTTATTTTCCATTTCTGTTCTGCGCTCCCAAAATTACTCTGTAGCTTTCTCCAAAGTCACTCAGGTTGGATAGGTTTCTCCCCCTCCCCCCCCGTATCTGTAAAGTGGGGATTCACCTAGGTGAAATATTTTTGGGACCTACAGGGGAATGGGACTGTATATATGCAAAGAACTGCTTGTTTTCAGGTCTATTATACAGTAGTTGACTTTATACATAAGCAAAGTTATTTTTATGAGGCCTTTCCCACCCTTTGCAAATTGAGCACCCCTTTTTGTTTTCTTGGCTACATTTTCTCATGAATCTCTTACTCTGCTAATGTGTGTTATTTTTTTCCTTCTCTGCAAAGACTTGTGATTTTCAAATGTGTATGAGTAGCATTTGGCCCCCCCTCCAGTGATGTTATGACTACCTATTTTTTATGCTTCTGGAAGATTCAGCACTGTGGGAAAACATATAATGCTGTGTACCAAAGAAATAGAAGAATATTAATTTATTCAAATGAAGGGAAATAAAAATTGAATCCAGACTCACATTTGCCTGTAAATTATTAGAATGTGTACAAGTGTAATTTAATAGAGAGTAACTTAACTGGAGCTTAGTAATGACGTACTTTATCCTGCATGCAAACGATAAGAAACGTGTTTTTTCTTCAGAAATAGAGCTGATGTGTTAGCCAGGGAAAACAGTGTCTCTCACAGGTTACATTAGACCATTGAAAAATATTAATGTAGGGAATCTTAGAGATAAGACCAGAAAAAACAAGTCGGCATTCATAAAATTGGCTTATTTATGTATAAATGGATTTCTTTATAGGGGTTGAGTGTTTTTGTCTTCAGCCAGACTCATCCAAGGGATGAGCTCTGAACTGGTGATGCAGTTAACTCCAAACACTCAGGAAACTGTAAGCACTGATTTCTGTCAGAGGCCTCTGCATTATCTCCTTGTCTCCTGTTTGTCTCCTCTGCCCTCCCTGTCTTGTCCCTCTTGCTTTCCCCCTCCCTTCTCGGCAGTTCTTGCTCCCTTTGCATTGTCTCAGGTCTCCTCATGTGCCCATGGAGGTGGACCCTAATGCCAGCACGTGGCATTGACTTCCACAAGACTGTGTGAAGGTGAAGGCACTGCGGGAGCCACCGAGTTGAGGACTGCCAACACCGGCCACGTTGGGCTCTTCCCCTTTTCAAAAGTGGCTTTGTGTCTCAGTGTAACTTCCACTGCCCTGAGCAGGGGCAAAGGACACCAGAGAGGCTGCAAGAGATCCCAGCACCAGCAGCACACACCACACAGGTAGCGGGAAGGACCAGAGAGAGCAGTTGAGCCACAGTGACCTGTGTGCCGAACGCAGCCACCTCTCGACAGCAGGAAGCAGGAGCATGGAGAAGGAGGGCAAAAGAATCTGGAGTTTATGGGGAGCAGTATGTATGTAGAAATAGGCCATGTCTTCTCTGGTAGGAGAAACGTGCTGCCTTGGACATGCCACGGTGTTGAGCAGGCGGGGGGAAGGTCCCTGAGGAGGGGGCTTGGCTCAACCCCGGGGATGCTCATGAGAACTTCAGCCAAGTGCTTTAAAATTAAATGTGTTTTTGTTTCCTGTCTGGGAAGAGCTGTGCCCTTAGGAAATGGGCAACTCTTTGAATGGAGAGGGCTTGTGTATAAGCTAACTGCTCTGGTGCCAGAAAAGGAGGAGCCCAGCGAGCGTGGGGCTGAGGAAAGGGAATGCAGCTGAAGGCTGTGTGTATGTTACTATTGTTTTCTACAATAATTGAAGCACCTGCATAATTGTGTTTGAAGTGCTTTAAGTGAAATTAATGAATAATTTATGAATAAATAATAAGAGGAAAGATTTACACTGTGGCCATAAAAATAATTTTGGATTAAGCTTTTAAACTTTCACCTTTGTATGTCAGGCTCCGTAGTCCCAAAGAACAACCAAGCAGCTTTCATTATTTTTTATTTTCCTTTTACCATATAACTTGCATGGTCAGTTGTTTGTCAGGGTGTGGGGCACTAGTCCATGGAGTGATGGGCACCTTTCCCTGTTCAGCCCCTGTGCTTCCTGTCTGCTACCAGTCTTTGAGCCTGGGAGACAAGTGCTCTTGGGCTTCTGCTGCGCTGCCTCCTGTGACAGTCTTGATGCCTCGCAAGGTCCATTAGGAGAGAGGGAGAAAAAAAGGATTTGTTTGTCCTTCAAAATAGAGGCAAGCAAATATCAAAATACCTGAAAGCTTGTAAGACCTTATCTGAAAGAGGGAGCTTCAGATACAACATTCACCGTTACTGATGCTTCTAAGAGCTCCCTATCCATGCTCTAGTTTCTGTTTTTGCTTATGCTGGAGGAGTAACAGCAACAGAGAATCATGGGTCTGAAATTTTCCATTGTTAATGTTGCTTGGATTTAGTTTTTCTGAAAGATTTTTGAGGAAGGCACTTTCTTCTCGTTTGCCTTCAGTTTATTTTTATTTGTGAGACTTTTTTTATTTTCTTTGGTTTTTTTTTTTTCTTTTCTGTTTGCTTCCAGGTGATAATTTTGATTTCTCCTTTCTGTCTTTATTTTGTTGCAGGTACTTTGTTTTAACTTCTGTACTTTCTCTTCTGTTATGTTCCAGCATGTATCTGGTTTTGACCTTTAAACATTTGCAAACTATCCCTTCCCAAAACACGCATGCCTGCATAACCTGGTTTACTTTGTAGACACACAGACTCATTGGTCAGACTGTTTTTGGCGTGGTTTTGGCAATCATGCAAGAAAACATCTAGAGGAGACCTACATATTCTGTGTGAACAGTGGAATGCAATTCTTTTATATCAAAACAATTAAAGAGTGATTTATTCGTCCAAACATTGCCTGTATTGCTAGGTGATTGGTGGTACTGTCTGCACTGACTAAAGTCTCATAATATCACGGAAAGACATATGATACAGATGACCAGTTAAAGTTTTTCCTAAAGGAATTGAAACAGGGTGGAAGACCTCTCTTTAAGTCAGTTTTTCCCCCCTTGTCTTCCTGCAAATAATCTCTGTTAGTAATTTAACATATAGCTCACTAATATGGTCTGTGTTATATGTTGCTGTCATGAAATGAGTAACTAAAAGATTAAATATTTATTTCACTAAGATTCTCCACAGATTGCCAGCAGAGGAGAGAGACTGGGGGCAGCGCAGGGTGCGCGAGTAATACGATGAGTACGCATCTCACTGTTTTGGTGGGTTTTTTGATACGTCACTGCAAATGTGAGCAGAGTGTTTAAAAGTAGGGAATTTTTTTTGAAATAAATTCCACCTCTTCTCCAGCAACCCTTTTTGAGGAAGGCTGTCTTTAAGAAACCCTTCATTTTACAGAGCCTTTGCTGGCCTATTTAAGGAGGAGCTGGTTGTGTGCGGCATTTCGGTGTGACTGCAGAGTGGATGATCGGTTCCCCTTCCCCTAGCACCATGCGCAGGGGCTCGGGGCAGAAGGCAGGTACGCACCAGCACTCCCCTCCTCCCCAGCTATCTGTACCCCGGCACAATAATCCATGCTGTGGATTAGGGTGTATTAGGTGGTGGACTGTGACGTAGCTTTTTAGGAGTATCAGTATTTATCAGTAGATAACTACAGTCTTCTGTCCCTAGTGAACACTGTTATTTCTGAGAAATTAAAAAAAACCCCCAAAACACAAAATTCATATAATGTAAATAAGTTTAAAAAACCCACAAAACTTATATTGAGAGCTTTCTGGCTGTTGCTATGTTTTGGAGTAATACATTGTCCAAGATACGGCACTGCTATGATGTATTAAACTAATATATCATAAGAGTGTCATAGGTTTGATGATGTATTAATGTAATACATCGTTAAGGTGCCATTGCTCTTATGATGCATTACTCAAAACATTACCAACTGGTTGGGTTAGCACACAAGCATCTGTGTGTATGAAGTAGTGTTTCTATACCTAAAACTACAGTGAAACTTAAAAAAATCTTGCATGTGCAAAAACAAGTTAGGAAGATCTGAAAACCAGAGGTTTCTGAAGAGAGGGTTGAGCTGGGTGAGACCAAAACTGAGGTTGGAGCTGTGTGCTTGCAAAGTCTCTGTCTGAATGTACAGAAAATATGGGGAGGGGAGGAGAAACTGCCTTTATTGGAACCAATGGCAAGTTTTCATTCCCTTTCAAAGAGTAGCATGATATGTGCTGTAATAAATGAACAAGTTCAGCATTTTTCCAAAATGATTTGACATAATTTTTTTTAGGGTACTTTTTGCAATTTGCCTTTCATCTTACAATTTGCTATCATATTTTCTAGGAAAATTAGGTTGAACAGGTTTTATTCAGACACAAAAGCTCTTTTGTCTTGGCTTTTATTTGTTGATTTTTTGTTGTGTATGTTAGCCACTTCTGGTTTCAGAAAGGAAAGAAGGGTAGGTTCTGGTAAGCAGTGATGGTCTTTCAACAAGATTTGTTTTTACCACATTTCCAGACATATCCAGTTTTGGACAAGCTTTGGAGAAGCATTCTGAAGCAAACTGAAAAATCTCCCTCACCCTGAACTGGATATCAAACTTGAACAAAAGGTATTACAAAACATATCTAATACCAATGATGATGTTAAATACTGATGATGAAGATGATATTAAATGCACATCTCCTTGTTTTCTAACAAAAAGACTCTAGGTGTTAAGTGCGCATTTATCCTTATGAACTTCCTATTTCTTGCCTTCTTTAAATACACTATGATGTAATGGGTGTTATGGATGTTATTGACTGCGCGTATGTCCTTGAATGGACTGTATTTATTGCCCGGTTTTGTTGAAAATCCAGCTCACAAATGCTCTGGTCTTGCAATGGTACATATTTACTAAATTTAAATATTGGTGTTTAATCTAATTAATCTCTTTTTTTCCATTTGCCCATTATTGACATATTTTTTTCCTCTACCATGTTTAGAAACAGAAGGATGCAAGGGCAGATGTAAAATACCATTCTTTGAGAGGGAAGTTCAGGAACATTTCCAGGTACTGAAAAACCGCCTTTCCAGTATAAATTGCTCTTTTGTTCCTTATGATGAGACGTAAAGTATCCAGTATAAAAAGTTGCATTTCTCAGGTTTCACCCCAAGCAATATTTGCGTAACTTTACGCACTTTTTTACATCACAGTATCTTGACCACTAGATGGCATTGACATTGTTAGTGTAAGTGGGGAGGGAGATGGAGGATGCTCAAACCTCCTCCTTTCAATGGCCCCCATCTTCCTTCTGCCATTCAAAAAGCCCAACCAGACAAGAAAATCCTCAACTACCCAGAGCTAAGACCATATCAAGTGCTGAATTTTCAGGAGGTCTTCACCGATTACTGCAGAGTCGCTGAAGAAATCTTGACCCAACCTACATGGCAGATTCCTACTACTTGACAGTTTTCAATTGACTGTGCACAGCTGAGATTGCACCTCAATCCCAAACATAACCCATGGAAGACACTGGTGCATGGATTTGCCAGCTATTGTGTTATAATGCATTCACAGTGCTTAGCAGATTACTTTTTGTCTTGGGTTTTTTTTCGGTATTCTGATAATCTCTGTAATAGTTATTGCCACGGTTAAGTTCTCCAGATCCTGTCATCACTCTTGCTTATAATTACTGGAAATTATGACGTTAGTGGGTATTCCAGGCATCTCTCATAATAAGAAGCAGTTATAGTTGGCATTACCAGCCAGGGAAGTTAAAACAGATCTGTGTATATAGGTTTACTTCCTTTTCAGGCCAACAGAACAGTGTTTTGCAGCATGAAAGCTGATATTAGAAAGTCATGTTGCTGTCCTTTAATGGTGCTGGTATGACCTTGGCTTTGCGTAACATTTTTGTCTTATTTACAAAAGCCTAGATGGAGAGCTTGAAGTAAATCTTCAGAAGTCGGTTGTGAGAAGTAATTTCTCTGGAAAAAGAATATGATGAGGAAGGTTATATTTAGGATATACTTCAAACTTTTTTGGTATTTTTGAAATTGGGATTCCAGTGGTGTGCTCCAGCCTCAGGACTAGGACTGTGCTTTTGCCGGTACGTGGGCCTCACGCCCTCCTCCCTTAGGCAGAAAGGGAATTTATAGTTAGGTTTCTTAGCAGCAGAAACACAGGCTTGTTTGTATTTGGGAGAAAATAGGTGTTTTCTGCTAACCTGCACAATACTGGATGAGTGTTTCGCTGGGTGAAAGTCGTAGGAGAGGTTTTTGCTCCTAGGTTTGTCACACTGTTACTGATATAGAAGTGAGAGAAAAACTACACAAACAAGCAAACCCCGAACCTTTTCCAATGGTTTCTTCAGTCACAATGGCTTCTGTGTGTTTTGTTGGCTTTGATGGCAGCTCAAGTAGTGTAGCAGTGGTGGCTGTGATAGGTCACAGGCAATTCAACAGTTTGGCATATTTTGTGACAAGAAGCAGTTCCTAGACCTAACAGATGTTGTCTTGCTAGTCTCTGCATGCTTGGGAGGGTCTGCTGCTGCGTGTGTGTCGTTTCTGTTTCAGAGCTTGATGTCGACTGATATCAAGTGACTACCTCTGGGACCAAGGCGGCAGCCTGCATGACGTGGGAACTCGGCATCTCCTCAGTGATGCCCTAGACATTCTTTAAAGGTCCCTTCCGACCCAAACCATTCTATGATAACAAAAGTTTGCTTCCACCGACTGATCCTGTTTCTTTTGGGATCGCAGTGTAAAAAAGGGCTGTGAAAGCCATTTGTGCTTGGTGGTACAGCAGGATGAGATAAACAGTAGAACCACAATCCCCTTCTTCCAGAAGTGTGCTGATTAAAATATCCTAGGTGGGTTTCCGCCCTTAAATTTGCATTATTTATGGAATTTACATATCATAAGTAGCAAATGAGTTGTTTAAGAAACAATGTTTGTGTTCCTTCAGTATAGCAGTGTATTTTATACAAGTAGCTGTAGTCTTTGACTGGGGAGTCATTTATAACCTGCTATTAGAAGCAATTATTTTAATGACGGTTTAGTGACATGTCACCAGGCTTGCAGGAGATGGATAAATGGATTCTCAGAAAACTGTGGGGTTTGTTTTGTGATTATTATCTAGTTTTTGCTGATTAAAATTAAGGCAGGAGGTGCATAAGAATGAAAAGTAGCAGAGCCTGAAAAACTGAGAGGCAACGAAGCAACTGAACTGTTTCATACGGGTAGTAGTAGAGAAGTATGAGAGCAGTGCCATCTCTTGCTTGCTATTCCTTTATTAAGCATTAAACTTTCTCAAATGCATGTTGTGGTAGTATCTAGGTACTCAGCCAGGTCAGGGTTTTGTCATGCTGGTGATGAACATACAGTGTCCTGCACAATGGATGAAATTTGATAGTTTTTAAAAAAAAACCCTATCATAGAGATAATATCAGTGATATTATTAGAGAGCAGTACCTCCCAGTTGTAGACATGCTGTATTTCAACCTCTCTGAACACAAAAACATTCACTGCTAAGGCAAGGTGATAGAAAACCTCATGGAAATGGTTTGACACTGCATGTTGCTTCTTCACTCTTAATGTACTTACCACGTGCTGCATCAGCCAGAGCTAGAGTGTGAGCGCACTGTTGTCAATGTTGGAAATTCACTACTTTGAAGAAAACAAAAAATTGAGCTGTAAGAGCTGTGCTCTGTTGCTTTACCCTTTACTAAATTATATGCCACCAGTCACAGGTCAATCCAGTCCATTCGGGTGTATTTGAAATGTCAAGTGTTCCTCTGAAACTGAGATTCCTCTCTGAGGAAGCCGTGAACGTGAAGCACGTGGGGACCCTCCCTGGGACTTCTGTAGTTTGCTTCATCACCCACAGCTTAGTTCGTCAGGAAATCCTTGGTAGTGTCAAACAAGAAAGGAGACTCGTTCTTACCTGTAGTTGAACTAGGAGGTCCAAAGCAGAATTTTCTTAGGGATATATTTCCAGATTAGTCTTCTTTCTCTAAGGAAGGTTAGGAGTTGTTTTTCCAGGACCCTGTCTCTTCTCCTACACCGGGATTTAGTTGCTACATTGTCAACACATTTGCTTTAATATTGTAAAACAATCCATTACCTTTCACTCTGGTTTCACAGGCTTAATGTTTCTAAAATGTTTGCTGTGGGGCGACTTCTTTCCCACCCGTGGCTCTTGGCTGCAGCTGGGCACAGTCGCGCTCCGCTCGCTCTCCCGACCAGCGCTGGTGAGGGACAGCCAGGCGGTCTCCTAAGGGGACCTTTCAGAGCAGAGGAGGTGGAGCAGGGGGAAGAGGCTGGTGGTCTCTGCGACTACTTACTTGGCGATGTACCTGTAGTAATGAAATAGCTAGACAGCACCTGCACTGGGGCTTGCACGTTGGCCAGCTAATACCAAATTTTCTAGTGCTGGCTGTCCTCCATTTAAAGCTTGAAAATCAAACCAAAGTGATGATGTTGGCCTCTGAGTTAGGCCTGAGCTAGGCTTGAGGGTTTGTGGTGCAGATAGGTGGGGAATGAATAGGATGAAGGTTAGAGGAAGAGTGAGAAGCACAAACCTCTGGTAATTTTATAGGCGATATTGTCTCACTTTTGAAAAGAAGTTACGTAACTGGTATGTTTCAGTGGATTTGTCTGGCCCCACTGTAGGGCTGCAGTGGATTTGGAGAGCGAATTCTTAAAAATCAGTGAAACTCTCAGCACTTTCATTGTGATAGTACGATGTGGGGTCCCGGCAAGTTTTGTAACGTAAATTTATTGATGTCAGTGCTGGTTGTACATGTCAATGACCTAAGTATTGTTGCAGCTCTTACAGCAGCAGTATGTGGTCTTCCTGAAAATGTCTTAAGTTATTATGTGTATTACTAGAAACTGCCGTGTATCCCTCTTTAAAAAGAGAGGCTGGTCTTGGAAATCAAAAGAGCTCATTTTTTTATCTATTAGCTTCGCAAGGAGTTCCTCATAACTATAACCACTGACCCAATGAGCCAAGTACCTCCATCAAATGTTTCACTTAATGATGTCTTTTATTACAGTTCAGCAACCCAATAGACTGAATATATCTGCATGGTGAGCTAAGTGCCTCCGAAAGCTCAGCAGTAAAACTTTCTGCGCATCAAGTGCTGTGAAAATGTTCTCCCATGACTCGAGTAGGCATTTTTTTTTAGTGTAGCTTAGAAGAAATTACACAGTAGCAAAACAAATCAGGAGAATCAGTGGCCACAAACCTACAGGTAATAATCAAAGATCAGTGTGCTTAAGAGAGACGTTTTACAGTGTGTCGATATCACCAAACATCTCTCTGCTCAGAACTTCAACAACAAATACAGAATGAGACCAATTCCTAAACTAACTGCTAAGTATTATATTTGGAGGTGATTGTAATGACTCCATGCAATCCTTCTGCCTCCTACCTCTTGCAGAAAAATGCGCTCTTGGATTGATTAGCTTGTGGAGTTTACATTATGCAGTGCGTTAGAATGACTAGAAACCAAATAAACAATGTTATGTGAAAGGGCTACGGAAATAAACTTTTGTGTAATAAAGTGAATTGACTGCCCTGCATCATTTTCAACTTCTCTCTTTGCTCTAATTGGAATTAATTACTTTGTTTGCATTTCTGTTGTGGCTTTGCATGGCTTCTCGTAAAGCCTTGCCTTTTAACTTTTCCATTCTAACTTACCTGTGCAACAGGTCTGCTAACTACCTTTTAACAGCTCAGCCTGTAAAAGGAGGAAGATTTCCATCAGCAATGTCTTGTTGTTGTACCCATCATACATGTGCCATGTAAGTGCTGCCTGTAAACCAACCTGGGCTGGTGCACAGAGATCCTTTTGTAGTTTCTGAGGTATATGGTACCTGCAGGAATGAGGCATGGCAAAGGTCTAAAATTCAAGATTTTTATTTCTGGGGAAGTTCATTCTGAGGTTCAACAAGGCCAAGTGCTGGGTCCTGCACTTGGGTCACAACAACCCCAGGCAACGCTACAGGCTTGGGGAAGAGTGGCTGGAAAGCTGCCCGGCGGAAAAGGACCTGGGGGTGCTGGTCGACGGCTGGCTGAACATGAGCCGGCAGTGTGCCCAGGTGGCCAAGAAGGCCAACGGCATCCTGGCCTGTGTCAGGAATAGCGTGGCCAGCAGGAGTAGGGAGGTGATCGTGCCCCTGTACTCGGCACTGGTGAGGCCGCACCTCGAATACTGTGTTCAGTTTTGGGCCCCTCACTACAAGAAGGACATGGAGGTGCTGGAGCGTGTCCAGAGAAGGGCGACGAGGCTGGTGAAGGGTCTGGAGCACAGGTCTTATGAGGAGCGGCTGAGGGAGCTGGGGTTGTTTAGCCTGGAGAAGAGGAGGCTGAGGGGAGACCTTATCGCTCTCTACAACTACCTGAAAGGAGGCTGTAGAGAGGCGGGTGTTGGTCTCTTCTCCCAAGTAACAAGTGATAGGACGAGAGGAAATGGCCTCAAGTTGCGCCAGGGGAGGTTTAGATTGGATATTAGGAAAAATTTCTTCACTGAAAGGGTTGTCAAGCATTGGAACAGGCTGCCCAGGGAAGTGGTTGAGTCACCATCCCTGGAGATGTTCAAAAAACGTGTGGATGTGGTACTTCAGGACATGGTTTAGTGGGATGGGTGTTGGGTTGATGGTTGGACTCGATGATCTTAAAGGTCTTTTCCAACCTTAATGATTCTATGATTCTAAGTTCAGATCCTTAAGATCAGTTTTGTAATGCATGCTCAGTTTCTTGGAAAAGGCCCCACTTAGTTTTACGTTAATAAAAGATGTGTATTTGGCTTCATGTCAGAAATAGGAGTTCAGAGAGCTTGTAAAACCTTTGAAGACCGTTACAGCTGTAATTGGTGTGTTTTGTCTTGGGTGGAGAATTTGAAAGGTTTATTTCGAGAATATACACTCTTAAGGGCAGGAACTGTTACTCATCTGTGTTTGGAAAGCAGCACCAACACAATCTGGATAACAATAATACTACAGAAGGCTGAAAGAACAATTAAAGAGTGGAAATCATGACCTAAGGGAGGAACACTTAACTTAGCATGCCGACGACTGCACATCGTGTGTTTGGGGAAATCAGAGGGGAGAGAGAGACTGAGAGAGTTGTTAGGCTAATACTCTCAGAAGAAACATGTTGAAATCTTTGCTTACATTTGATTGAAATGATATCAAATAACTTGAAGAAAAACCCTTTCAAATGGAAAGAGGGAATTTGTCCTCATTTGTGTTTCCTCCTGGGAGAGCTTGCCTTGTTCTTCAGTTCTTTCTCTTTCCTTCCTTAGTACCTTGGGACAGGGGGAGTCTGTCAATAAAATACCATCCCCAAAGCCAGGCTTTATTTGTGAATGCCAGGAGGTGTGCACAAAAGCTGCCTTCTGCCTGGTAAATCCAATCTCTCAAGGCTGCCCCTCCGGAGCAGCCCGGGTGCTCTCCAGGCAGCCAGGCTCCCTCCAGGGTGGATACACCAGTAATACCTCGCGTCCCAATGGCACTTATCAACTATTTCTCATGTTTCTTACAGGTTTTAAATGTTATTGTGATGTTTCTGGAACAGCGTAGGATGTAGGTGAGTCTTGGCTGTGTGTTACAGGTGGGAAAATCGAGGCAGCGCATCCTGGGGATTTTCCAGGATTACAGGGGAGTTTGTGACTGAAGAGAATTAGGGATTCTCAGGTTGTCTGCTCTGGATCTGCAGGAGGCATCTCTCATCCAAGCTGTACTACAGACTTGAGCCTCAAATACCTCATGACTAACAGACCTATCGAAATAGAACAGATTTTTTTTTCTTTTCTTTTTTATAAAAAGAAAAAAAAGTGGGGCGAGACTTTTTGCTCTTTTATCTATCTTCTGGAACACATCAAGTATGTCTGTACATACACTTTTTTCTAAAATAATTCTTTAAACTACGAACAAATTATCATTTTCTTCCTGGCTACGTTAGTTTGTATTGTATTACTTATGACTTCCATGAGAAGGCATTAAAACAAAGCAGAAAAACTACAAAGTAACTACCAGGAAGAAAACAGGGTTTTTCTAGTGTCCTTGGCCTCGATTTTATCACCCTGAAGTGATCACTTCCTTTCTGGAGCTTTTTTCTTGTTTTGTGTATATTATTTCTGTGTGTAGTTGTTCACATGAAATCAACCTCCAAACAGTGCCAAAATGTAAATTTAACAAACTAGGTGAGAGGTAAGTCGGGGTGAAGCTTATGGCATCAGTACAGTGATCCTTTAATAAATCAATTATAGTCTAAATATTTGAAAATATCTGTTATTAAAATTCTGCTGTTTTCTTCACAACTCCCACATTCAATAAATGGACAATGATTCTGCATTATTAATTACTTCCAAGTATATATTTGGGGGAACATAGTTCCAGAGCAGCAGATAATCTCGCTAAATCTACCTCCTCTATCTATTCACAGGCTGGCAACCCGTGACACCAGTGTGCTGTGCCATCGCTCACGGAGCCGTCGGGTCGTGCAGCGCTCGCCTGCAGCATCTCGGCCAGCACCCCTGTTGCCTACTCGCAGTTGTTGCTCCATCCTGAACCAAACGTTACCGAGACACTGTTGATGCCGCTCTGCCAGACGTCCTCAGGACCCTGGCACACCAGGTGAGGTACCAGCCAGTTTTTCTGCAGCAAGGAAAGGTGTAGTAAATCTGTCACCCCAGGAAGCACAGTGGGGTTTTTTTAGTTTTCTTTTTTCCCTGCAGGATGCCCAAGGGGTAAAGTTTTGTCAAAGTTGGATATATAAAAACAAGGAAGAAGAAAAAAAAAGAAAAAATTTGTTCCCTTTACTCTTTTCGGCAAGGGCTGTTTTCTTGGTGATGTTGAACATTGCTAAACGTGTTGTTGGAGTAAAAAAAAAGACAGTCTTAAAATAATTTAATCCTAGCACTGATGCCGTTCCTCTGTTTAGATTCCACTATTAATATTTATGTGCTGTTCTTGAACTAAAATTCTTGGATGTTTCCTATTTTCCCTCTGAAAACAATGTTTGGTAAGAATTGTTGATTATTTAGGTCTGTAGAGCTGGTCTTTGTAAGCCAAGACATAGCGGGCTGACTGGTGACCTTGTCTTGCATTTGGCTGGGGTTTCTTCAGCCTGGTCTGACCAGGTCCAGCAGTCGCTTTCCTGTTTTGACATTTGTGGTCACTTTGCTGCTTTGAAACATGCAGGCGATATCGTGTCCTTGACCTTCCCCCCTCCCCAACGTATAGGTAGCTCTCCTGAAAATCTTGATGCATTGGGTAAAGTTGACTTGTGAGTTTTGTTTGTGATACAAAGAAAAGGAAAATTAAAGCAGAAATGCGTAGCATGAATTGGGGCGTGGGAATCTGAGTGGTACAAAAGGAGTGGAAAGGCAGCAAGAGGCTCACATGAAGAAAAAGGGCTGTCACTGGGAGGGAATGGGGAGGATCAGCTGGGTTTTCAGTAACGTAAGTGCGCAGAGGATGGAGACTAATATAAAGAAAGAAACAAAAATCCTGAGACGTGCCCAGCCCCACCTTCCGGGGGTCAGCACCTCTCAGCTTGGGCATCTGAGGATCTGATCCAAAGACATGCAGGACTTGGGGGGGAGGTTGCAACTGTAAACCCAAGTGTTGTGGGACTCATAGGAAGGTCTTCTGTAGGAAGAGTAGGACATTGCTGTAGAATATTTCAACTGAATTTGCTAAGTGAAAAAACAATTTGATATAGTTTGTGAGGCAGCTATAGTGTTTGATTTTAAATAAAACCATACTCCAATAATAAGCTTCCGTTTTCACAGCATGAGTTGAATGAATTGATTAAACATATTCAATCAATTATTCCATGCTGTGTTTTTCATCTGAAATTTATATACATTGTAAAATAGAACTATGTTTATTAAACGAAAATTAAAACCAATATCACTTACTGTGGCAGGTTCCTAAAATGCATAAATGATAATTTATTCAGGTCTTGTTAATACTTCAAAGCAATGATAATCTGGCATATTTTAGTTGGTTTTTTTCCTTCAGATTAAAAGTGAATCAAGATTAAATATTTATGAAACATAAATATCCTCATGTCTCTTCCATGTCCGTGTGCTTCCTTTTTATTATATTTTCTTTTGGAGCTATTTCTCCCCTGTTATCTCTCTTGTTTTCTACTGTAGTTTATGGACTGATCATAATAGACATTTACAATATTCCGTATTTCTTACTGTGGAATTCAAACGCAGGCAGTCCTACAGATCTTCTCTTAACATACAGCTGTAATGTGCTGCTTTGCTGTAGGAAGCAGAGCACTTTGAAGAACTTCTCTTCTTTGATGCATGTAGGTTAAGATCAAGTTGTAAAGATCAGGACAGCTATGTAGTACAAGATGTAAACACCACAGTATTGATTAGAAAGGCCTGCCTCACTTTTCTGTTATTCTGCACCAACACTCTTCTGCTTACACGAGTGGAAAGACACCACTGTGAAACAGGAATCGAGCCGTGCGGATGACTGAAGCTCCGTGTCCCCCAGGGAGCCGTGCCTCATGAAGTATTTTGTATAGGAACAGAAGCCCTGGATGTTTGAATGTGCGTTAGGAATTCCCATAGGTGGTATGTGGTGTGTGTGCATGCCTCTGTAGGCATGCCAGCAGCTACTGAATGGCCGTCAGCACTTTCTGTTGTACAAATAGTGACTTGATGGGGTCCTTCCCACAAACACACTTTATTCCCTTTGGTGTAGAGTCCCCGTTTTACTATATAATTGCAGCTGGCAGCCTGGATGGGTAGCATCCAGCAAACAGCAGCAGCATCAGTCACAGGGTGATTGAGGTGAATGCCGCACAGGGAGGCTCTTGCTCTGTGCAGGGTTTGGTTTGCAGCAGCGTGATAAACAATTGGTGTTACTGGAAGCATCCTAACATCCTGCATCTCAAAATTCCCTTTTACAGGGAATTTACTGATCCTGAAGCATAGGAAGAGCAAGATGTGAGTGGACAAAACTGTGACTCCAACACTCGGTTTTTCTGGTGTTTGTTTCACCCTGTGTTTTATTACTAACTAACGTTAAAACCTGTAGTCCTTACCGAGGTAGGGCACCAGTGGTCTGAGCAGTACACTGCAGCTGAGCCACCATTAATCCAGACAGCATCAGGAGTCTGCATTCCACCAACATCTTGCTTTACCTTGCACCCGAGTTATCCGCTTGGGTGTGCCCAGGACATACATAGCAGAAACTGCCATAAACCTGATAGTTAATCTAGGACTAAAGGAAATTACAGTGAAGAGGAAATAAGGGTCAGGGCCTTCTTGGGGCAATGGTGAAAACTAGCCTAGTATTGCAAGTCCAAGCTTGCATGCCAGACTTCAAGACTGTCAATAAATTGGAGAGGGTTTTATTTTGCAGAGGAGTGAAAATAAGGGGTTTAGAAAGTATCTTTGCTGAAGGGAAGCTTTGTCTTGTCCCACTGATGTGTGCTGGACCAGACTATATCTATCAAGTAGCTTCTAGTGTCAGCTTAGGTCCACTGACGTCAGGGTAGGCATGTCTTTGCTCCATCTGAGGGTCAGGCCCTCTTCTGCCTTTACCGTTTAACAAAGGTTTTTCATATTTTTGACAAACTGCCCTTAGAAAATGAATCTTTTCTCTACAGGCTTACATGCAACTGAAATTGCTGGACTGGCACAGAAGTATTTGGGCTCATGCCAGCATCACAGGGTTATATAGCTCTAGGATCTGATGTAGCTAAAAATTTATCTGTCATTTTCTTGGCTTGCCATTAATTTAATGCTCTTTGTCTGGCATTCCAAATTCCAGAGTGCAGCAGGTGTACCTATATAGAATTTCCCTGGAAAACAACAGCAACTATATTGGAGAAGGCAGAAATACTGTTAGGACTTTTGTGATGTATCTAGACTATGGGCTTCAAATTAGGGGTTAATAAAGTGTTGTTCAGTATTCCAGGAAATTGTCAAGATCACTAAGTATTGTACTGACTTGACCTGTGTTACATTGAACTCACTCTTTCCACGTTTCCAATAAAAACATACAGCAGATTGTTCCAGAACCAGTGTCAAACTCGAGTTAAAAATAAATCCCCTCATAATTTCAATGCGTAGTGTATATACTAAATATATCGGCCAAAAATATATATCTCATAAGGAAAACTATCTAAAATATATCAACCCTGAAATCTCCCCTGGGTCTTATGCGAAATCATGGTTTTCAGTTATGATTCCTAAAAGTTAAAATAATCCTTCCTCACTTGTAAGCCACCTAATCCTATTTGTTTTACTCTGTTTTTATTGCAACATGGAACCAGCTTTGTTTCGTTCAAGCCCAGGATTTGTAAATAACTAATTATAGCCCTGTTTTTGCCCTTTGAAACATTACATTTGGCACCTCGGAGAACAGCCCCTTTTCAACTGCCAGACAGTTCAGGGGAAGCGGTGGACGTGGTCTCAAAGCAGTAGGGTACTGCTGACAAGCTCTCTTGGACCACATCACCTCCCGCTCTTGAAACTGCAATCAGAGGAGCCAGAGGGCAACTTTGGGAAAATATTTTTCTCTAGTAGCAGTAACATCTGCCTCCTTGGCAGCCTCCGCTGGCAGTTGTGCTGGAAGCCGTGGGTTTGCCCCTGGCCCTGCCGTGTATTTACATTGCTGAGAGGTTATCCTGAGCTCCGCTGGATCCTGTTACCTGATTTTCTTTTGTTCTGTCATTCTCCCCCTCTGATGCTTTGGCTGCTTAACTCTTTATTGGTAACATGTAAAGCAAAAATTAAGTGTGCAGTATGAGATGAAATTTCTAAGTATTAACTGGTAAATTCCTTTTGGATTAGAGATTCAGCTTTTCTGATCTGTTTAGCTGTATTTATGTTGCTTCAGCCTAGGCAATTTCACCATCGCTGTCTGAGCTGTTGAAGGTGTCACTCTCCACGTTTTGTGTCTTCCGCTCTACATCAAATTCTCTGTGGTGCTCTTATTTCTCCTGCATTTTACTCTCCTCTTCTGAGTAACTGATTTCTGACTGGTGCTTCATGTCAGTGGAATGATGTTATTATAAAGACAATTATAAAGTAATCAGCACAGGCATATCAATATTTATTGAAATACTGAAAAAAAAAAATTCCATTAGCGATGAGAAACTCCTGGCAAGAACTGACATGACAATATGTATTTCACCGATACAGTAAGAGAACTTCAACTTCAACAAGTAACTCACTGCACATTCTAAGAGTTGCATGGATTTAAATCCAAGGCAGCTGCAGAACATCTGTAATACAAATAGTCAGACTTTACAGATTGTCTGTTTACAAACACAGAACAACTATAATAAACCAGCCAAAGCCAAACCCTTTGAATTTTAGTCTGCTTTTACTAATATGTCCTGTAATCAATAAGGCAGTCAGAAGTAAATGTCTGGTTACAAAGTAGTTAACAATTAACATGAGGGG